>CAMOHE010045749.1:0-25561 GCA_946598075.1 Artocarpus hirsutus | reverse complement strand
TTTTTAGAGCTTCTCAAATTAGGTCCAAGCATCACAGTGCCTTTGGGTACCATGGTGCTCACCTCTTAGGACTTTGTAATGCTCTTTTGTTTAGATTTCTTTTTATTCAAGGCAAAAAAGAACTAGGATTTTTTTTTTTTTTTTTCTCTTCTGATGCACACAACACACACAAAAAAAATGAATATCTCAATCAAGCATCTAACACGGTTGAAGGACACACAGCAGCCCGCTACTAGATGTGGGCTTGCATGGTGAATAGGCATTGGACGAGACGTTGGGCACATGGTAGGTTCTAAACCATGCCACATAGGATCAAGTTCGGCTGGTAGTGCCCCTACACACTAGGCGGCATGGTCTAGACGCGCCTCCTAATGCGCACGAGAGATACTTGCATGCTTATTAAAATTTTTAACCGATCGAATGGCCAGAAACGCAATTGAGATTAGGTACGTGTAAATTTTGTTCTAGCTCTTTCAAATTCAAATTTGTATACTTAATTTGTCCTTTTTGCCCCTAAAATTAATTCCAATTGTCATTTTGCCCCTTTTTTTTTACTTATTTAACCTACACAAATAAGAAAATAATAAATATATAAAAAGGGGAACTAAATGAAATAAAATTCGATCAAATTAAATTGAAACAAATAAAATCTAATTTAACGAAATAAAATTGAATAAAATAAAAATAAAATCTCATGAACATTGCCAACTTCAACATCAAAGAAAGCTAGAATATATAACTCTATTTTAGTATAAATTTTGGTTTATAATCAGTAGATAAAGTTGGACACTTTATTTTACTTAAGATTGCATTATTGCCTATTTCTAGATCGGTAGAATAATCTTATTTGGATTAGAGGAATGGTGATTGCCAGATAGATGCATCAGTGTGGTTGGAACACATTAAACTTGGACTAAGCTGGAATTTAATTTCTTGTATAATTTCATAACGAGAAATTAGAGTTCTATCATTTTGATCATTTTATGGATCTTGCTTTAATCCTAATGTGATTAGTGGACTCACATCTATTTACTACGTCTTTTGATTGTCAATGAGTGAGATCTATAATTTTGATCATTCTATGGATCTTATTTTAATCCTGAGGTAATTAGCGGACTCATATCTATTTACTATGTCTTTTGATTGTCAATGAGTGAGATCTATAACATCCATTATCAATAACCTGATATATTGGGGACATACTAATATAGGTAACTGGGAATATTACTCACAGATATAGAATCCATAACTCCTTCAAGATAAGATGTTAAGATAATATTATCGGAATTAAATATGAAAATGCAGTGGAAGGAACAGATCATTGACAAACAAAAATTTTCTGAAAACTTTGTTTATCGAGAATAGCTATATAATTTTAATTAATAATAGAAAGCTTTGAGAATTTTTACAAACTTTTTAAGGACCTATCAGGGTATCCTAGCTTTCTTCTTTGACACTACGATCTTCCAAGCCAAGCCTCCACATAAATGGAAAGACGAGTGGGTGTCAAACTGTAAGAATGAATTAACCTCACACTTTTTTGGATCTGCTATATACTCAACATATGAGATAGCAAACCTTTTTTTTTGGAAGAACTCTCAGTTTTTCTCTCCGAGTATTTTATAAAAGTTATGTGAAAAAGATTGATAGAGATAAAAATTGTCTCTACCTATTAATATTTGAGCAGTTAGTTATTTTTTAATTAATTTTAATTATTTTTAAATTTGAAATAACCACACTAACAGATATATATAGGGAAGGGATATACTCTACAATCTTTATCCCTTTTTTAATTAATTTTTTATTAAAACTGAATCACGATTATGTGATTCTTGATGTATACATATATATATATATATATGTGTGTGTGTGTGTGTGTATATATATATATATCGTTAAAGATGAATAACACAAAACGTAATTCTGTTTAACTTTTTTTTACATAATACATATATATAAGTTTATATGTTTAAAAACATAAACGAATTCAAAACATAAATAAATTCATTTACATGATATATAAATATATATATATATATATAATAAAATCTTATATATATATTACACTTGAAAAATAAATCACATTTATTTAAGAATATATTTTAAATTAGAATTATATTTAAATAATCTTATTATTCAAATATTATCAATTAATTTAAAAAACATATTTAACTAATCTCATCAGTTAAATATAATCAATTAATTAATTAACTAATGCTTAGTTAAATGTGATAATATTTATCACATTATATTATATGTCATAGAAAACTTTTTTTTGTCACATTAATAGCTCAAGTGTGAAATAATTAATTCAGAATTCAATAATTCTAACTTAAATATGTATAATTTATTCTATGTATTAAATCCAATATAGTGTTATAAAAGTGGCATTGGGGACTTATGGACCTATAACCTAAGCTCCAATAAATTTGACAATCAATTAAACTCTTTAATTAATATGGCAAATTTATTAGTTTTAGTGTTACTCCACTAAAAAACTGAAACGAACTCTTAAGATTATCATGAGAATTACTCAAAGAAAATTAACAAGTAGTCTATTGATATAATCATTACATATGAATCAGTCCTCCATAAATAGTTCATAATAAGAGCTAGGTTCTATTTTCATTTAGCTCTCTTATTACATCTTTATTCTTAAGTTTCAATAATTAATGAACAGCTAATTCAAAATCTTATTATGAACAAGCGCTTTATTGTTCAAACTTTGAAACATTACTCAAGAAAACTATTTTTCTAACTTCTATAGGAAAGGAATGGATTCCATCTATATAAAATTATTCCTAGCCATTTATTACATTATGTTTTCAAGGTGCTACGTTATGATCTGTGCTTAGACAAATCTTACCATGTAAGTCAAAAAAACATAATGTCATAAATAGAAGTCTAATAAATATTCAAGATTAATGCTGTCAAATATATGATCATCATAGTGATAAATTTAAAGCTCTATTTGTAACGAACAATTATTAGAGGTTCATAATTTATCTGGTCCAGTCCTATATAATCTCATTATATAAAGTACCTCTAATCTAATATCTCTATATTAATAGCCCAGATAAGACTATTTCATTCTAAATGAGATTAGACTATACTTGTAATATTTAATTAAAGATCCCAAACTTTAATTAATTATTATTAACTATTTAGATTATTATCTATAAATTTTATCCTTAAGCATGTAACACTTGTATGTTAGATTTATAGCTACATAAATAATCATGGAATTTTCTTAATGTTTATAAATGTATTCATAATACATATAAGTAACCAAAATAATAATAAATGTCACTTTATTTATATTTATTAACAATATGTATAATGTTACAGCTTATAGGGCACCAAACCCAACAATCTTTCACTTGCCTTAAAGCAAGTGAAACATGTCTCTAGGACCTAAACCTTCCAAATGTCCCTTGAAACTCTTTGTAGGTAACGTCTTGGTGAAAGGGTCGGCAAGGTTGTTTTCCGACGCTATCTATACAACTTTCACATTGCCTCGATATACTATCTCTCTGATTAAATGATACTTTCACTCTATATGCTTTCCTCTTTTGTGGCTTCTCAGTTCTCTTGAATTTGCCACTACATCACTGTTATCACAATATAGTGTGAGTGGTTTATCCATGTCTAGAATGACTTCCAGATCATTTAAGAACTTACGGAGCCAAACAGCTTCTTTAGCTGCTTCACAAGCAGCCACATATTTAGCTTCCATAGTCGAATTAGCAATACATGATTATTTAATACTTCTCTAAACTATGTCTCTACCACCAAAAGTAAACACTGATCCAAGTGTAGATTTATGTGTATCTTTGTCTAATTGAAAATCAGAATCAGGGTATCCAATGGGAATCAAATTCTTATTAGAATATACCAGTATATAGTTTCTCGTTCTCCTGAGACACTTGAGAATATGTTTAACCACCACCTAACGATCTAATGCTGGGTTGGATTGATACCGATTGACTATATCCACCGTATAGCAAATGTCAGGTCTTGTATATAACATGGCATATATTAGACTTCCCACTACATATGCATAGGGTACCTATCTCATGTTTTCTTCCTCTTGAAGTGTCTTAGGACACTACTCTTTTGAAAGATAAACTCCATGACATGTAGGTAAATTACCTTTCTTGGAGTTTTGCATCAAAAATCTGATAAGCACCTTTTCAATGTACGATGTCTGAGACAATGCCAACAGTTTGTTCTTGCAATCCCTTATAGGTTGGATTCCAAGAACATAACTTGCCTCTTCCAAATCTTTCATTTGGAATTGGCTGACGAGCCATTTCTTTACATTAGATAATATACTTATATCATTCCCAATAAGTAGGATATTATATACATAAAGAACTAAGAAGACCACCTTCTTATCTTTGATGTACTTGTATACACAAGATTCTTTAATATATTGATCGAAACCATAAGATTTGATGGCCTCATCAAATCTCAAGTTCCAAGATCTTAAAGCTTGCTTAAGTCCATAAATGGACTTTTGTAAGTTGCAAACTTTTTTCTCTTAGCCTTTAACTACAAACCCTTCTAGTTGAACCATATAGATGCTTTCCTCAAGATAGCCATTCAAAAAGGCAGTCTTGATATTCATTTGTCATATCTCATAATCAAGACATGCAACAATGAATAAAAAAATTTGAATGGATTTAAGCATAACTACGGGCAAAAAACTTTCTTCATAGTCAACTCCCTTCTTTTAGGTATAACCCTTTGCCATAAGCCTATCATTGAAAGTCCTAATTTTCCCATCCACTTCTCTTTTCTTCGTGTAAATCCATTTGCACTCTTTAGGTTTTATCCCTTTAGGTAGATCTACAAGTTTTCAAACTAAATAAGAGTATATGGACTCCATTTCAAGATTTATAGCCTTCAGCCATTTCTCCTTCTCAGAATCTTTCATTGCATGCCGATATGTCAATTGTTCAACCTCACCATTATTAGAGATAGCAACATGTGGTTTTCTAATTTTCTTATAGCGAACAGGTGGTCTCATAACCCTCCTACATCATGATCTGGAGATGTGGTCTCCTTAATTTGTCTTTTGACAACAGTTGTCAGTTGCAGTCTGATTTGATCAGAAAGCAACTCTTCAAGTACAACTTTGCTACGAATTTTATAGTTTGTCACATAATCATTCTCGAGACAAGTGGCATTTGTTGATACAAATACTTTTTTTTCTTGTGGACTATAAAACAAACCTCCCCTCGTTCCCGTTGGGCATCCTACAAATAAGCATACTTCAGAACATGGTTTTAGCTTCCTAGTCTTTCCTTTTAGCACATGTGGTGGACACCCTCATATATGGATATGTCGTATACTAGGTTTACAACCATTTCATAACTCTAAAGGTGTTTTTGGAATAGACTTAGATAGACACATGTTTAGTAGATATACTGCAATTTGTAGTGCATATCCCCATAATGAAGTGGGTAATGATGAGTAGCTGAGCATGGATCTCACCATATCAAGTAATGTTTGATTTCTTCTTATAGCAACACCATTATGTTGTGGTGTTCTAGGCGCTGTGACTAGTGATAGAATACCATGTTTTATCAAATAGTCCTTGAACTTAGTATCAAGGTATTCCCCTCCTTAATTAGATTGAAGAGTCTTCACTGACTTTTCTAATTGCTTTTCAGCTTCCGTTTGAAATTCTTTGAACTTTCTAAAAGTTTCATGTTTCCTTTGCATTAGATACATGTACCTATACTTTGAATAATTGTCAACAAAGGTGACGAAATATTCGTAACCACCATGTGCTTATACATTCAATGGACCATAGACATCCGAATGTATTAGCTCAAGTGGTTCTTTGGCTCTTTTTCCTTTTGCAAAAAAATGCATTTTAGTCATTTTACCTTCAACACAAGATTCACAAACTAGTAGAGAACTAACTTTTAGTTCTCTTTAAGGACTATCTTTTACCAGTCTGTTAATTCTGTAAAGGTTAACATGCCCTAATCTAAGGTGCCATAGGTATGTTTCATCATTAGAAGAAACCTTTTCCTTCTTGTGTTTTGGTTGTTCAACTTGAACATTTTGATATTAAGCAGCAATTTTTTGTTGGGCCTTAAAGCATAAAGCCCATTTTCTAGATGTGCAGAACAAATATCTAAACCATTTCTAGAAATATTAGCATAATTACTATTAAAAGGAATATTAAACATTTGTTCAGACAATCTGAAAACAGAAATCAAATTTCTACGGAAACTAGAAATATAATAAACATTGTCCAACATTAAAAACCTATTTTCCAAAATAAAGTTTTATAACTCTTGTTCCCACTCTCATTGTTTATTCCTTGTCGGCAAGCTCTTTTGAAAAACTAAGCATCTACAAAGAAAAACAAACATGATTAGTTGCCCCTAAATCAATTATCCAAGGTAAAGTATCATCTTCAACAAAACAAGCTTTTGAAACAAATAAATCTGATTTACAGTTGTTCTTCTTTTCTTTGAGCTCCTGAAGATACTTATTGTAGTTTCTCTTCTAGCGTCCAACTACACCACAGTGGAAACATTTTCCTTTGGGCTTCTTTTGCTTTGAGCTCTTTTTGTTGTTTTTGCTTTAGTTATTCTTAGGTTGCCCTCCATTCTTAGACTTACTACTTTCTTCATTTCTCTTCCTCTTCCTACTCTTTTAAGTGGGAGAGGAGGGTTAAGCTTCTATAGCATTTGCCTCACCTTCTTTAGTCTTTTCTTTCAAAATAGACTCAAAGGTTTACAGCTCATTAAGCAACTCAGTCATGTTATATTTCATCTTGTTCATCAAAAGTTGCTCTTAAACTAAAGGAACATAGGGGAAAGGGTTTCTGAAATCATCCCTACCTATGTGGCTTCATCTATCACCGGCCCGTTTACCTCGACCTCATAGAGATAGTTAACTATGCCAAGAACATGTTCTCTGACTGAGACCTTGCCTTCCTTTTGGCATTCATCGCAGCCTAAACGGCTTCATGGCGTGCCTTTTCAAAAGGTTTGCCAAACATGTCTTATAGAGACTACATTATCTCATAAGCAGTCTCCATACTTTCGTGCTTCATCCTAAACACGTCAGACATGCCAGCCAAAAGGAGGCAGCGAGCCTTGTTGTTTGCCTTGATTCAATGATCATATGCTTCTCGTACATTACGAGGACATCAGCAATAGGCAGTGGAGAGCATTCCTCTGTCAGGACAAACTAGTAATTCTCGTAAATTAGTACAATATTCATGTTACTCTTCTGCTTAACAAAATTATCTCTAGTTAATTTTTTATTTGAGAGAATACTGATGATTGGATTAGACATTATCACTATAATAAATAAATAAAATTAAATAAATTAAATGGTTGCATAAACATCATAAATATATGTTTTGGAATGGTAAATGCGATTCATGATGCATATGGAAGAACACAAAAAAATATTTTACTAATTCCACAATTATTCAATTTTAATAAATAAAGTACCGCTATAGGGTAGGCCAAATTATTTATAAATTGAATTGAGACACCCTCAATTAATAAATAATTCAAAATATCTCATATTTTTTATATTTATTAATAACTGTTTATTTTTGTTCAAGATACAATTAACATATTAATTATATCTTTATGAGTGTAACCTACTATTTCAGATTTTAATATCTTAACTCAAAATTGCCAACGTGGGGTAGATCAATTTTGAAGTACATTATAAAATCCTATCTCTTGGATGCCAACCTTGTTATTGATTTAAATGGACACCCTCTGTAGGGAGGATGAAATCAAAGCGTCGTAAGGTGCCATCTAAATTTTACGGTGTTGTGCTAATAGTAGAGACCATAGATTATATTATCATATTACCATCTCTCACTCATTATTTAAAATTATGTGTTTTATCTTATAAAACATCCTATGCTTTATAATTCTAGTAAATAAAAACAATTTTGAATTACTAGGTTATATTTTGTGTTGATAGAATCCCATCCTATTTACACTTAAATATTATCGGATTTTCTAAAAATCTAGATTTATTATGAATTGTCTAAGCTACCCAACATTAAACAATTTAAAATTAGATAACTTAGAATTAATATGAATTTTACCAAGTTTTAACTATTAAAACTTAAATAACATTATTTGGTTGATTAATAAAATAAATCAAAATTCTATAAATGCCAACCCAATTAATTTAATCTCATTAAATTAATTATAACACATATTAAATCATTTTATTAACCACTTTATACGTAATGAAATAATATGCAAGTGTATGCATGTTATGGTACAATAACTATAAGTAGACACTTTCTCTAGATGATATGTTATAATACATAAATATGCTATCACAATCATCACATGAAAATAAAATATAAAAATAAATATTAGATTTTTGACTAGATCCTTTTGGATAATTAAATTACAATCCCTAAAATATGAAAAAAATAAATAAATTACAAAGGTCTTCTTATAATTATACATAATTCTCGCTCCAATTTTGGTGGATTTCCTCACATGGGTTACCATGAAATTTGATAGGCCCAAGTTCTTGACTGGCCAGTAGTCCAATTGTTTATTGAGAATAAGCCAACTGGTATCTTTTTCTATATCAGTCAATATAGCTCCCCTTAATATCCCTTCTGTTCTAGCTAGGTCGTGACATTCGTGACAGGACAAAAAGGAATCCCTTAAGAACGCTTCACAAGTGGAAGTTATCACGTCATGATGGCATATTAAAAAAATTATGCACTTAAAATTTGCATGTTGATAGTAGTACGCATAAGTCATTCAATGTACATTTTATTGTTATTAGTTTTTTTACGTTAAAAGGTGATATGATGATGACACCCATTATTTTATTGCATGTCTTTTCTATTTGCACGTTAACTTGAAGTTACTTCATTAAATATATATATTTTTTTAATAAAAGTGCATTAATGAAGACAATACTTAGCCCATGTGCAGCAGGTGAAAGAAAGAAAAGAAAAAAATGGAAAAGAGAAAAAAATAATAATAAATTACAAAAAACCTATGTTTTTTTATGGGCTTGCACAAATTTGATCTAATCAAACAGAAATAAAATTACTACTCTAAAAAGACCATATAATTAATGATCAGAAAGCCATTCATTAAAATTACTCATTCATCACATAAACAAAAATTGCAAGAATGCAAAGTGCCCACAAACATACATCAAGAACATGATATTATCAAAATAAAATCATGTTAATTAAAATTATATATGATATAACCCGCTCTGATGCCATTTGTTGGAATTAAATATGAAAACGCAGTGAAAGGAACATATCGTTGACAAACAAAAATTTTCTGAAAACTTTATTCATCAGAAACAACTACATAATTTTAATTAATAGTAGAAAACTTAGAATTTTTACAAACTTTTTGAGGACCTATTGCCGTATCCTAGCTTTCCGCTTTGACACCACGATCTTTCAAGCTAGGCCTCCACACTAATGAAAAGATGAGTGGGTGTCAAACTGCAATAATGAATTAACCTCACACTTTTCTAGATCTGCAACACATGAGATAGCAGACCCTTTTTTGGAAAAAACTCTTGGTTTTTTTCTTTGAGTATTTTATAAAAGTTACGTAAAAAAGATTGATAGAGATTACTGTTATCTCTATATATTTATATCTGAACAGTTCGTTATTTTTCAATTAATTGTAATTATTTTTTAAATTTAAAATAACCACCCTAACAAATATATATAGGGAAGGGATATACTCCACAATCTTTATCCTTTTTTTAATTTTTTTATTAACACTGAATCACATAAAACGTGATTCTGTTTAACTTTTTTTATATAATATATATATATAAGTTTATATGTTTAAAAACGTTTACGTAATATATAAATATATATATTATATTAATATGTAATAAAATCTTCTATATATTAAAATTCAAAAATAAATCACATTTATTTAAGAATAGATTTTAAATTAAAATTATATTTAAATAATCATATTATTTAAATATTATTAATTAATTAATTTAAAAACATATTTAACTAATCTCATTAGTTAAATATAATTAATTAATTAATTAACTAATGCTCAGTTAAATGTGACAACATTTATCACATTACATTATGTGTTATAGAAAACATTTTTTTGTGTCACATTAATAACTCAAGTGTGAAATAATTAATTCAAAATTCAATAATTTCAAATTAAATATGTCTAATTTATTCTATGCATTAAATCAAACAAAGTGTTATAGAGGTGGCATTGGGAACCTATGGACCTATAACCCAAGCTTCAATACAATCAATTAAACTCTTTACTTAATATGCCAAATTTATTAGTTTCAGTATTACTCCACTAAAAAACTAAAACTAAACTCTTGAGTTTATAGTGAGAATTGCTCAAAGAAAATTAGCGAGTAGTCCATTGATATAATCATTACATATAAGTCAATCCTCTATAAATAGTTCATAATAAGAACTAGATTCTATTTCCGTTTACCTCTCTTATTATATCTTTATTTTTGAGTTTTAATAATTCTCTAATGAACAGTTAATTCATAATCTTATTATGAATGAAAGTTTTACTGTTCAAACTTCAAATCAGCACTCAAGAGAATTATTTTTCTAACTTTTATAGGGAATCAATGGATTCCATATCTATATAAAATTATTCCTAGCCATTTATTATATTATGTTTCGAAGATACTAAGTTATTATCTGCGTTTAGATAATATTACCATGCAAGTCAAAAAACATAATGTCATAAATAGGAGTCTAATAAATACTCAGGATTAAGAATGTCAAATATATGATCATCATAGTGATAAATTTGAATGCTCTATTTGTAATAAACAATTATTAGAGACGTATAATTTATCTGATCCAGTCCTATATAATCTCATTATATAAAGTACCTCCAATCCAATGTCTCTACATTAATAGCCCGAATAAGACTATTTTATTCTAAATAAGATCCCAAACTTTAATTAATTATTACAGACTATTTAGATTATTATCTATAAATTTTATCTCTAAGCATATAACACTTATATGCTAAATTTATAGTTACATAAATAATCATGAAATTTTCTTGATGCTTATAAATGTATCCATAATACATATAAGCAACCAAAATAATAATAAATATCATTTTATTTATTTATTAACAATATGTACAATGTCACAGCTTATAGGGCTCCAAACCCAACAAATATTCCAATGAGTATTAATTTGGGAATGATGTATAGATCTCGCTATTTGATATGGGATATCAAACATTAACTAAATTCTCATTCATGATTTCTTTATAAAAGAGTCATCCATTAGAAAATTAATAGAACTCATAGACAAAGAATTAATTAGAGATGTTGCACCGAAAACTATGAACCTAGCTCTAATTATGAATATTATGATGGAAGGTATTATCACATGGCAATTGACGATATCAGTAGATAACCTTATTTTCAACATTCATGTTTAATCTTCCATATAATTCTTTATATAATTTAAAAGTGCAACCTCGGTTTCTGATAGTAGTACAAACCAGAGTTGATAATTATTATTAATTTAATTATGAGATAATTCAACTACAAATAATTATTGAAGCTTAAATTATATATGTCCATGGGGTCCTGTTGCTACCTCTATAACATTCTTTTAGATGGATTTATCAAAATTTTCTTGGATTTATTTTGTCTATAAAGGCAAAATAGTAGTCATAACAGTCCACCTGGACTATGTGTGGTACCGCACACTAGAAATCTGAGAGTCTAGTTAGCGCCACATCCATGATTTTAGGAGACAAATATCTTGCATGATTTTCATGTAATCTATTTGTTATCTTGTTGTAGGAAAATATCTTTTTTAAAAAAATTGAAATAGATTTTATAGATAATTATTTAAATTATGAAATAATTTAAATAATTGAGAAAATCATGAAAGATATTTATTTTAAAATTTAAAATAAATAATATTTTAATTTGAACTAAAATCAGATCTCGTAAAAACATTGGATAGATATAGAATCACACTCAATTAGGTAGTTGGGACATGTGTCGTTCCCCTATAGGAGATATGACAGATCATGCCCAACCGCCCTAGTGGTAGACATAATTTTCTCCTAAAAAATCTTTTAGGAGCTTTCATTTCAACCATCTAGCAATGTATCTATAAATAGGCCTTGTAGGTTTTATTTTCTGCTGGCTTTTCTCTAGCTTCTATTTCGTGTTGTTTTATTATTCTCCCAACTTTAAAGATCCTCTGCTGAGAAGAAAGGTTGGAAGGAGATATACTTAGAGATAATCTAAGAGATCTTACTAGTGCCTATACTCTAGTTGATTTAGAAGGAGGAGAATAACAAGCAAGATTTGAAGGTTTTGGAATGCTTGATCATCCAAAGCTATTGCTGAACCCCTAAGTTTGTGTTTTATTCAATTATTATATGTAAAATCACGACAAAGATCCTGAAACTTTGAGAAAAATTTTAAAATCTTATTCTGTTGCTTTTTACATGATTTTTTAGGGCCTAACCCAACATTAATACCCTGCATTAAGGCTATTTAGTACTCTGCATTATGACATATTAAAATGCAGCACTATAGCCAGTGAAAGATCGTAAACTCCATTGTTATAGTCCACTTGGGTGGCCGTAAATTGGTGTCTCTTTTCAGTCTTTTACCCTTAAAAAATTCACAAACATCCTTCTCACATTTGCTTTAGCATTAGGCTTTAGTGTAATAGTTTTCAGGCACACTTCTAATTTGCTAAAGTAGTGACATGGTGCACATTCTCTACTAGTTTGTCATTATATCTTAAGAGACAGATGCCGATTGTCCTCAAGCATCGATGAGGGGTAAATTTGTTTTAAGGACATCATTTGGTATTTGGAAGTCATCTTACCCTCCCTATCACCCCACCCTCGCCTAATTGCCCCCTCCCATCACCTCCCAAAGAGAAAGAAGGGTTTCTTTTTTAATTATTGTTAAATTTTAAAGTTTTATATATGCTTTTTTTTTAAATTTTTTCCGCGAACATATATATTTAATTCTATTTAATTTTTGTAATTTTGTTATAATTGTTAATTGTTTATGAAAAATTGAGCATTAAAAAGATAATTGAGTAATTCAATAAGATCTAGTTAATCTTAAAATACTCAAAATTACTAATTTATAAGAAAAAATATTTTAATTTCTTAAAAGTATGAAAAAAAATTGATTATTTTTCTATGAGGTTGAAAATTATAGTTAAAAGTGTGTAAAAATCAATTAAACTATTTTTAATGTAAAATAAGGGTAAAAATACCACTTCAAATAGCATATACAACTAAAACATTTTTTATGCATGAAAGGGTATTTTTGGTATTTTAAAAAAAGTTAAGCGTAACTTAAGTTAACATTAACAGTCAATTAACAGAAAGGATTTCTCTGTAGTTTTTTTTTTAGTTTGGAGTATTGACGAAATAATTTTTGAGAGGATGTCTTTATTATTTGTGTTTAAGTGTTAGCACAATTAACCCAATTAAAAAATTGATATAAAATGCTATTTAAAACAAAGTTAAGTAGGAAGTTCTTTGCAGACAATCATAGCATGTGTATGTCAAAAATCATAGCATGCGTATATTTTATTTTATTTTCTCTCCTCTTGTACTGAGGTAACTTTTTTTTTTCGAATTTTATGTTACTTAATTTTATGTGCTTATGATTAAATAGTTGAATAATAATTTTTTAGTTATATTACCTTTTGCAACAAAACAACCTAACTATAGAATAATCCAATAAGAAACCGTAAAACTACAATGTACCAAATTAGGAAAATGATGAAGTTTGTAAAGTATATTAAACTATGGTGGTCTTCCTTAATTACTTTCTAAAAGAGTTTAGAATTGTTTAAAGCTATAGATTAATATGGGACAGAATAGATTTTTTTTATTGGAGTGCTTGAAAGAAACATTTTACCTGCTTTCTCCCCCATTGGACCGAATAAAACTACTAATTTGACACGTTTCTATTTCTCATTTGAACTACACAATTCAATCACCAATAAGTCAAAAAATTGTTGTCTTACTGAAATTGATTACTACATGGTATATTTTTAGACAATATTTGATATAATTTGATTCTTTATATTACGTACAAGTTGTTTTTGTTATCATTATTTTTGTTTGAAAACCACAAGGCTTATTTTGATACGTCTGATTAGAGGGTTGTTATGTAAGTTAGAAGCATAGCACAAGTTAGGCAGAAGTTTGATAAACAAATTTGGAATCTTTAGTACTCAATTGTTTTAGCAAATGTTTCTTGGTAAATATTTTATAATTTAAGGTACACTTATTCCTTCATCAATGGCAAAAAAATATCAGATCTATTCCTTTTCGTTAAAAAGAAAGCAAACATTCCAGAGAACCAGTCGGCCCAATAAAATGAAGAATTTCTGCTCTTAGCAGGCCCATTGTTGAAAGGGCCCACAGTGGTGGTGTGGTGGTGGGTCTCAATCAAAGCCTTTATATTCTCAGGTTCACCAAAGCCCACCAGCAAAGTGTGCCGCATGACCATGGTCACGATATCTAGTCCGGGGGCCCACATTAGTCCTGTTAGTACGGCTTTAACATAAAATAGAAACACCCAAAGTAGAACCTCTTTTGGTACCAGAATGAATTAAAACACTATTTGTGTCCCTAAAAGTCAAAAAGTCAAGGTTGAAATTCAGTAAAATATAATGTTACTGTGTAAATGCGATCATGATAACTTTGGTGGGTCCTCTTTAAGCGATTCATCATTTCGTTTTTTTTTTTTTTTTTTTTTTTTTTGGAAGGATCCTCATTCATTATATTTCTTGGGAATGTTACATTTATTCGGAGGATGTTTAAAAATACCATTTTTAAGATTTATTTTTTATAAGTATAGTACATATTTATTAATAACATAACTTAACATTCATAACAACTTAATATATAATATAAAGATAGTGTGATATTTTTTAAGTGTGATATAAATAAACATAACTTTTAAAAATATAATATAACATGTAATTTTTCCCTTTTTTATCTTAATATTCGTCCAGACTTGAAACTAATATGTCGGTGCCCCTTCTATGATCACAAAGACAACACTGGTACTTGCTGCTTATTAGAACCATCAGTAAAGGAGTAGCTATTGGGGTTCATTGATGCGACTGATGATCATATTTCTTGAATACTAATTTACATAACGATGGCTTTGTATAAAAGGCAAAAAAAATTACATGATCATAACTGCATTTTTGCAACAGCTGGTGTAGTTAGTATCTAATAACAAAATAATTACATATAACATACATGTTTTTAGGATCCAAAATCTATGAGCTATGTACAATCAAAAAAAAAAATTTACATGATTATGGCTGCAACTTTGTACCATTTGGTGTGGCTAGTATTCAACAACAAAATAGGTTAAAGAGACTTTCACTGTAATATCATTTTATTCCACCTATTCGTGACCACTAGCTACCTAATGGAGCTTCTCTAAGGGATTAACCTAACCCACAAGAACTATCAAAGCCAAGTCAAAGACATAGTGAAAAGAGAATTAACTACCTGTTAGTGTAGATCCTTTAAAGTATATGATGTTTATAAAGGACATATTTATATGTGAGAGGAAAATATTTGAGAATGATAATTAAAATAGTCAGTAGCATATTATTAATTATTATAATCAATTCTTCAATTAAAGTATGAAATCTTTAATTGAATATTACTAGAGCGATTATTTTCATTAAGAATGAAATGGTTTTATTCGAACCATTACTATAACAAGTCATTAAATGAGTGCACTGCGCATAATGATATGATACAAACAGCTAAATAATTTCAGTTAAAATACAGTAAGTTCTAATCATATCGACCGATGAACATATATAAGATGATCTTAATCCTAAGTTATTATTAGACTCCTATTTATAGAATTATGTCTTTTGATTTACACGGTATGAATTCGAAAATCTAATCTTATTCCTTGTATTCTAGAGGCATAACGAAGTAAGTAGACGAAAATGTTAATATTATAAGATGAAATCCATTCTTTCTCTAGTAAGAAGTAGATAAATAAATCTCTTGAGCATTGATTCAGGTCTTGAATAATAAAAGCACTCAATTCATGATTAAGTTCATGAATTTATTATTCATTAGATAATAAATGATACTTAAGGATAAATAAGTAATTAGAGAGGTTAACAGATTTTACTTAGCTCTAATTATGAATTATTTATAAAAGATCAATTTATATTAAATGACTATATTAATAGACAATTCAATTCTTTGAATAAATTATATTTATAATTTCAAGAGTGCAATTTCAAGTTTTTAGTAGAGTAACTTTAGAATTAATAAAATTGATAAATTGATTTAGTTGTTAATTAATTATTAATTTTATTAGAATTTGATATTATAAGTCCATCGTTCCCCACACCATCTCCATAAATTTTTTGAACTTATCAGTAATGAAGTATTAGTTTATTTTTTAAAATAATATATACTCTGCAAATTAAATAATATGATTATTTAATTAGATAACATAACGTAGGTAGGACCTATACTATAAGCATGAGAAACAAGGATTTATACTTGTGCCAAGCTAACGTATTCTCTAAATTTTTTATTTATTATAAAAAAAGGAAAAAGGAAAAGTTTTTTGCTTTTTCTTTCTTGGTTTTGAACGTAAAGGCCATTAGGCCTTCGCGCTTAAAGCGCGCGGATATGCACCGATACACATGCGTGCATATGATGCACTATATATATATATATATATATATATATAAAAGAAAGGTCTTATGCGCTGCCTAGGGTTTTATCGAATGTGAAACGGCAACTCAGCCATAACCGTTGGATTAAGATTGACTGTAAAGAATTGACTGGAGGGTAACTTATTTTTGCTCTATTTGGCTACACGGGTAGATTGTCAGATTTGCGTAGTCATCAATAGTAATTTACCCTACGAGATACCATTAAAAAAAAAACTGAAAACAAGATAACAAAACACCAGTTTATTTTATATCTTGTAACTTTGGGTCTTTTGGGTTTCATGCCTTTTTTTGATAGATTTTCGTGTTTGTTTGGGAGCTTTAGTCGAATTATGAAAAGGGAACAAATGTTAAATCCATCTCTGGGATTGATTTTATTTCTTGTGCTTCTCTATAGTTATGGTACATTGGAACAATAGCTATTGTGTTTAGATTGTTTTGATTGTTACGTGCTTTATTTCATTTTTGGGATTGTTCATGAAAAATTTAATGGTTTTTATTGATGCAGAGGAAATTTGCTCTCAAGGAAAAGTATTGGAGTTTAAACCATGTTATTGTATTCGATTGAGATATTTATAATTTTATGATTCTCTAATATCTTAAGATAAATCTGTAATTGTTTTGTTGGTCACTTGTTTGATCCTATTTGTGTGTCAACTGCCTGCATAATGAATAGAATCTTTCCTTTGTAAAAATTTTTTATGTGTTTATTTTTGTAGATTTATAGTCTTGAGCCTCTGTAAAGAAGAATTGTAGGCCTCATTTGTTTTTGTTTTCAAAATTTTTTAAAATGTTTTTGCATATTTTTCAAGGAAAAAATTTTAAAAACACTCTCAGCATAATTCTTAAAAAATTCTCATTTTCTAAAACAAAAATATTTTCACCTATTTTAAAAACAATATCAAACACCCCGTAGTGTTATGCATAGGAAATCTTTTTTTGACACTAACAATTGTCTCTCTTGTGAAGCGCAATTTGCTGCATTTATGAATTTGACAAGTAGTAGAGCCCCCTGCCTAAGACTAAGATAGGAATAATCGCAATTCCTTGATGAAAATCATTTGGTTCTTTTCCCTGAATATATGACAAAGTTATTATACTAGGTCTTGAGGAGTTTTTCACTAGTTTATAGTACTCGTTTGTTTCTTTGCCTTGTTGATGAGAAACATGGAAACCCAAAAAGTAGGACCTGAAGGCTAATGTGGAAGGGCTTTAATTATGCATTTGCTTCCTTATATATTTTTTATATCTATAGAACCATCACAACCAATGATGAGTACCATGTGCTTTCATGGATTCTTTCAATTGGCTTGTTGCAGCCCATGATCTTGATAAGAATGACTTTACACCGAAAGAGTCAACCCATGGGGTATACACTAAAATGAATACTAGGATACTCAACAAACTACTTTCCTTAAGCTTTAATTTCATTTAATCTTTTTACTTCTTCATGCACGCCTTAGATTGTAGATACCATCTAAAGATGCAACAATAGGCCAAGGCCCGTCCTGCTACAGTGATGGGCAAGGCCGACATGGCCCGGCCCATAAATACTGGTGGGCTGGGCTAGGCGAACATATGTCGGCCCATGGGTCGGCCCAGCATAGCTCATGTAAAATCATGGCCTGGGTCGGCCTGTTTAAGCCTATAATAGGCCGGCTCATGTAAGGCCCATACAGGCCTACAGTGAGGCAACCCACTGAAGGTCCATTGTGGCCCAACTATATATATCTTTAGATATATTTTTGCATGTTCATTCACAGGTAAATATGGTTGAGTATAACATTCTTTAGTAAAAGGCCTCACACATTATATCATAGCAATTTTTTTCTTTTTTTTTTTTGCTTGTAGGCATGCTTTGCTTCTTCTAAGAAGCAAACCTAAGACAAGGCCTCACATATTATGTTACAATAAGCCTAGCAAGCTCTTTTTCTTTTCTTTTCTTTTCTTTTCATTTTTTTTATTTTTTTCTTCTAGGCATACTTTGCTTTTGAAAAACAAAAGCAAAGTTTTGTCCTACTGAGATTTTCTTAGAAAGGTTTTTAATAAGACAATCGTAAATAAAATATCCCTTTTTATGTTTCTCTTGACTATTCAAACTTTTATATTTGTTAATTTGTTTAAAAATTCAAAAATAAAAAAATTAAAAATTACATGCTTAGATGGGCTAGCCTATCTAAACTCATGATGGGCCAAGATGGGCGTTCAAAGCCCACGGCACGGCTCGACACGGCCTGGCACAGCCCAAGTAAAATTGGCCCATGAGCCCGATCGGGCCAAAGTAATTCTAATATGAGCCGGCTCGGGTTGGCCCACAAAATTCATAGCCCAGCCCGTAGCCCATATGGGCCTAAGGAGAACGGGTCAACCCGTTCTTACATCATCAATACCATCTTCAAGCACAAATGTTACACAACAGTCATCGTTGATCTACAAATTTAAAAAAGATTCCTTACCATGTCGTTTATGTTTTTATCCAACTTACCTCCTAATAATTTCCATTTAAACGTCGTTTACATTATTTATGGAGTAACTGGTTACATCTTCGTGGCTATAGTTACACACAATGATGTTCCTTTTTTTTACGTGTCGTTGGATGTGAGCTTCTACATTTTTTTCCAAGCCTAACTACTTATTTTCCTAGCCTCGGAAATTACTACACAGACCTTCTAACAAATAATATATTAGTGACTTCCCTGACATGATCTGCTGCCTCCTGACAAGTTGCCTCATTGTCTTACAAGTGGTGCCCAACCAGAAACCTCTCTGACACAACTCTCCCTTGCACAACACTTGTCCTTGACATCTGATTTCTCTACACCAAAAAGCTGCGTCATAGGGGGTCGGATGGACGCCGTATACAAGACCTTGTCTACATATATATATATATATATATATAAACATATATATTTATATGTTTAATAAGAAAAAGAAGGCAACGTCTCTTTAAAATTATTTAGAGTCTGTTTGGTTCATAATTTTAACCACAATTTAAATTATTTTATTATAATATTTTCTTAAATAAAAATTTAAATTTTTATTTAAATTTTCTATTCAAATCTATGAATCAAACATACTCTTAAAAAAAGTTTCACCCAATTCTTTAAAAAAAAGTTAACGTTTTTGCAATAAAATAAATACTTGAGAAAGTTGGAGATAAGAATAGGTGGATATAAGCTTTTTAGAACTTTTTTTTATGCAACTATAAATAGTTCCTTAAGGAGAGCTTTAATTAATTAATTTCAATTGTTCTTTTTAGTTTTAGAGAGAAAAAATTTAGAGAGAAGTGTTCTCTATAGCCACCCTTAGTTTCTCATATGTTAAGTAAAAACCAAAAACCTAAAATTAAAGGATATGTGATTCCTTCCCATAAACTCTAGACACTCACACATCTATTCAAATAACCGGAGACTAGGTATGGAAGATCTAAGGTGTCAAAAAGTTGAAGTTATCATACCTTATCGTTTCAAGAGGTAAGTTATTTATTTATATTTACATATTAATTGTATATTAATTAAGATAGCTACAAAATATGACCAAAAGTTTTATGAAAATTTTTTATTATACACGGTTCTATTGTTTTAGTTATTTTCACCATTTTGGGTTTCAAAACCAACCCTACCTGTTTTTATAAGATGAAGCCAGATTAGCATGACCCTTAGCCATTGTTGGCCTAATAGCTATCGCTACAGGCCCATCACTACCAGAAAATCGATTCCAAGAGCCTCGTTATTGCACGATATTGCATTTGCATAACTTTCCTATAACAAAAACATGCACACAACAATTTAAATGGTGATGAGAGAGGAAATCAACAAATTTTTAAACCACAGCAGGGAAAAAATTGAACCATTTGTTTAATCATCTTCATGCTATATAAGTGTTTCCCTTTCAAAGAAAAAAGAATGAGAAGAATAAGATTTTTTTTCTTCTTTAAGCTCAACTCTCTTTTGTCTTATTTCTAACAACTTGCCTAAATAAGATAAAGAAAATTAAGTGAGTAATTGACTATGATGACTGTATTGCCGATACCTGTTGCTTATAAATTAATGCGAGATTATTAAAAAGGCCATGCAACCCAGTTGTCACGCTCAACATGGCCTTGTAATACGAAGCGCTGTAGTAGCCATCATGCTCCTGCTCATACAAAATTGTTTCTTGGTCAAATAAACTCAAAATCATCCGGAATTGTCTCAAAATGATCAACTATGTGACAATTGCTTGGGGACAACATACCATTCCATATACATGTTCATGAGGTCTGTAAGTGCTTGTGGATGGTTTGGTTGTAATGTAAGGCGTTGCTTTCAAATCCAAAAAATAAAATTTGAGTAACATAGAAAGACATAAAACTAAACATTGAAATACTTCACAAAGAAGCAAAGGAAGATAAAAAGTGATCATACATTGTAGCATTGGATTGCTTCTTTGGCATAGCATTACCCTATGGTGGCAAAAGAAATTAAATCGAAACACAAATTCTAGATCTTCAAGTCATGGCATCAAAGAGAAGAGAACAAACCAGATTATTGTAAGCCTAAACAAATCTTGGATTAAGAGAAACGGCTTGCTAGTAATGAAGGATTACCAGGTTCAGTTGACCTTGATTATAATATGTACTTGCTAAATTATCTACATACTATTTTTGAATATGCAAACAGAAATGAATGAATGATCATGACTTACTAAAACACAAGAATGTTGAAACCAAGGAAAAAAAATAACCTTTCAAAAGTTCAGAGAAGGACTTAAGCGTTTGGACATGAAGGTTTGAGATTTAAACGTCTTAAAGTCCATTTTTTAAGAAAAAAGGAAAAGGGGGAAAAATGAGAAGTTGTCATCAACACCCCTAGAAAAATAATTGGAACAAGCGAGTTTCTGTGACACCCGTTATTGTAAGCATTGTTTGTTACTTTCTGTAACTGTATTAAGATGTATTGAGGGTTGGAATAATGATGATGACAGTTTTACATTATTAAATTTAAAGGTGCTATATTAATCTGTGGTTTAATTGTTTGTATTTCACTTTGTTTTGATAGTTTTTATTTAAGTCTCGGGCATATTTGTTTTGAAGTTTTATTTTTATTTTTTAAACTTTATTTTATTTATTAAAAACTGTTAACCCCCAATTAGGGGCATTATAGAATTTTTGGTATCAGAGCCTAAGTTCGGTTAACCTAGAAAGTGTAGCACTACTTTAAAAATATGCTTTCAAGATGGTTTTGAAGTTAAATTTTCAATGTCATCATCAAAATGAACCTTCAAGTTGATTTATACAGTTTAGGATAATGCAACATGGAAAGGTCCTAGAATATAAATATTACCGGTTATGTGAGTGCGATGATTATATAGAATAAAAGTATTAATGGTTATGTGCGAATGATAATTATATGGAATGAAATTATGCATAGATTGTTTAAGAGAAATTCGTATAGATACAAGGATTTAAAAGCCTTTAATCTCATAAGAAATGGTAGGAATGTAAGGCTTGAATTATTGATCTTAAGGTTTAGCAGGGTTGTGCAAAATACTTTATAATTGATTTAAACCTATGTAGTGATTATGCATGTACTTGACAGAGTGCTTAAGTCTCGATAAATCTTTTTAGGGGTTATATTAACTTGAGCAATATGAGATAAGTTAGGAATCTATGGTATTAAACCTTGAGTGAGATAAGTATTGATCTTTTGGTCTATTGAGACTATGTAAAGGCAAAGAATGCCTGAATTTTAAGGTTGAAATATTTTGTTGGGTACATGTCACACCCCGCAATACGGGAGGTGACATGATAGTTTAATTAGGTTAATTAAATAAAGATTTAGTTAAAACTTAGGTTTTAGAATTTAAAATTTATTAATAAAAATGTGATAATCTAAAAAAACTTTTTAAAGCAAGTAATTATAGTAATTAAACAAATAAGAATAACAAAATAAACATCAAAGAAATAAATATAAAGAGATCAGGTGAAACGAGAATGGGTCCCACTGATCCACATTTTGTGCACACACATAGTACTGACAATATTAAATTACAACCACAGTCCAAAATAAAAGAAAAAAGTTAAAATTATACGTGCCTTGAATTGTTTACACTATAACATACCCAAATCTTCTACTGGTCGCAAGTCCGATCAACAGACTCTTCTCTGATCCTAAGCTGAAATCCACTTAGAGGAGGAAAAATTTTAAAACAAATAAAAGGGTGAGCGAAAGGCTCAGTAGGACTATATATTCAAAAGCATTTAATTTTAAAAGGAGATATTATTATTCCAGAAGATTATTTAGAAACAAATTTGAATAAAAGAATAAACAGAATTTAATAAAATTAATCTTACTAAAATCATTTATTGGTCAACCAGAAAGAGTATTTCTTTTTCCTGGGCAAATCATATAGTAACACCACCGTAGTGGCCCAACTGGGTTTCAAGACCTGCCCCCAAGGTCACGCACTATACCACCTGATCTTTGATATGGCATCATGTCCCAAAATATATATACATATCTTTTTATAATATAGTCATTTATCCATTATTAGGTTTATTATGAAAACCATCTTAATTCTACTGTTTATAAGAACAGTTAATGAAACCCATTTTCAAACGACCACTGAAAGTATTTTAATGAAAATCCTTTTTAGGCCCAAATCATTTTAAAACTAGGTTACTAAGAAAGAGGGCAGAAGTCCTACCTCAATTCTTATGTCGATGTCTCACACTGTAATTCCAATCCACTATACGTTAGCTCCGCGGATCCATAAACCTGAAATGTATAGTAACTTAGTTTATCAGTATCTAACTTGAGATATCCTATGGAACTAAATCATCTCATGGTATCCTAGCATGCCATTTAAGTTTATAAAATCATTTTACAAAGTCAAAATCTCAATCGGGGTTCAAAACGATGAAAACGGGTGAAAAATCTTAAAATTTTACTATGCCCGTTCAGCCTATCGGTCATCCTGGTTTGGCCTGCCGGTCGCTCTGGTTTGGCTGGCCAAACTGTGCAGCTCAGCCTGTCGAAAAACCAGGTCCGGTCAGCTAAACTTTTCCAAGTTTGGCTTGCCAGTCGTATAAATCCGGCCTATCGAACTTATAAATCCGGCCTACTAAACATAAACTTCGGCCTGCCGATCTGGAAAAATTTTAAAATTTTTTAGACACAGGATTTTGGCCTCCCGAGCCCAAATCTTCATTTCAACCTGTTGTTCTCAATTCTCAGGCATAGGTAACATCAATAGATGATAGAAAAACATCATAAAACACTTTTAAACCAATTTAAACAATATTTGGACAAAGATTTTGAAAAATCCCAAAATTAGAGAAAAATAAAGAAAAATAAAATTTTTATTTAAATCTATTTTTGTTCAAACAAAGTTTAGATTCTAGTTGTTCTAAGTTCCTCTAACTTAATTTGGTGGTTTTCTAAACTTAGAAAAACTTAAATTTCAAAATACTAGCAAATTTGAAAATTTTAGAAAAGTATAAAAATTTTTAAACTAACTTTGAATTGAAGCTTTAAATCGAGTTTTCAGTTACTTAATCACGCTCCCAAGTCTCCAATCCACTAACTCGAAACTTGGGATTGATTTTGATTCAAAAATTTTGAGAAGGAAATGAGAAAGAGTGAGAGACAGAGAGCGTGGAAGAGAGGAGAGAGAGAGAGATTAGTGAAAGAGAGGGGGAGAGAGAGGTATAAATAGAGAGAGAGACATGGGCTGTTTCACTGTGCAGAAACTGTGTACTGCCCACAGTTTTTATAAAATAGACATTTTGATAAATTGTTTTATTTCAAAATTTAAAATAACAAATAAAAATAATTCACAGTAATTAAAATCATCAAAATAATCAAAACAACATTAATTTAAAACTTCCACAAAATGTTCAAATTAAGTTTAAAATATTCATTATGGCACACTAATCTACCATTTTACATTCTAATAACACTTAATTAATTTTGGGGTGTTACAGTACATTGTGTTTAAGTGGAGGCAATGATCTTTATGAATAAATGTAGTGTGAAAATGACCAATAGAAGTTTCCTTAAGTAAATCATAATGCTTAAGGCACTTGTAATAATTTTGGGCCTATTCTGTAGTGCCCCCTTTTCGGACGTCACAGATGTCGTTACATCCATTCTTTAAAACATTAATTGGAGCAAACTATTGTAATTAATAACATGCTTTTGAAATCATAGTTTGGAAAAGCATTCTCAGGATCCTTTACATACATTTTTTGTTTAAAATACAATTCGCAAGAAGTTATAATTAGTTAATTATAACAATTCGCTTTTCCTTAAACATTCTGTAAATAGTTTGCGAATATCATTTAAAATTAAACTGACCTTTGAAAACAAAAATAAAATTGTTTGAACACAGCTCAGCCAGCAGGCCGAACTTTGGATTTCGGTAGGCCGAACTAGACTGGCAGGCCGAAGATAACCCATCGGCAGGCCGTCCGAGGCTTTGTAAAAATGAGGTTTTAAAATCAACAAGATCGGCAGGCCGATACATGGCAACCGGCAGGCTGATCAAAATTATTCGACAATCTGACCAGTATGGTCGGCAAGCCGAACAAAAGACAATTTGTTTTAAAAAAAAAGTTTTGAAACTTCAAATGCAGAAGAAAATTTTAAAATATATTAAACCAACATTCACAAAATCTAAAAAAAACTTATCCTTAAATTATAAACATACTCAAATTCATAAATCATGAATTATTTCATTATAGTCTCTTTCCTTGGCGTTCTTCCATTTGCAATTCTTCTTTCCTAGCTCACACGCCTGTCATTGTCCTCCACCTACTCC
>CAMOHE010045748.1:0-14209 GCA_946598075.1 Artocarpus hirsutus | reverse complement strand
CGTTAGTTTCTTAACTATTAAGGCAGTGACTTTTAGTCTCTAATTTTTAATTTTGATGTATTATTTATTGAATTTTTGGTGCTGATCTTGACACTAAAAGGGTGTTTGGAAGGATGGTGGAAACTAGTGGTTAGAACCACTTTTACTGTAGCATGTGAGAGCTTTATACTGTAGCAATTTTTTTATTTGTTACTGTAACATGTGAGAACTTTACATTATTCATAACTAAGTTTATGGTGGGAACCACGGTTCTCACCACTCAGCCAAACATAGGGTAAGATTAACGGAAGATTTCTAAAATTCAACATAAATAATCGTGTATATGTTGAGAGATGACTTGAAAGTTCACAAAAATAGTTACATTGCATGCGAAGTGTTCTATATGCTATTCTTAAACATAGGGTAAGATTAACGAAGGATTTCTAAAATTCAACATAAATAATCGTGTATATGTTGAGCGATGACTTGAAAGTTCACAAAAATAGTTACATTGCATGCGAAGTGTTCTATATGCTATTCTTAAACATAGGGTAAGATTAACGAAGGATTTCTAAAATTCAACATAAATAATCGTGTATATGTTGAGCGATGACTTGAAAGTTCACAAAAATAGTTACATTGCATGCGAAGTGTTCTATATGCTATTCTTAAACATAGGGTAAGATTAACGAAGGATTTCTAAAATTCAACATAAATAATCGTGTATATGTTGAGCGATGACTTGAAAGTTCACAAAAATAGTTACATTGCATGCGAAGTGTTCTATATGCTATTCTTAAATTTTTTTACAATAAAACATTTTGTACTTATTGGTAATTTTTTTGTGTAAAATCTTTATTTATTATGTGATAAAATGGTGATTTTTTACATTAAATTTCTGAAATCGTCAAGGAATAGAAGTCCAATAAGTGCTACCAAAATTAAGGAATTCGGATCGAAAGTATCACAGTGCTCAATATTTCACAGACTAACTTTTATTTCAGTTAAAAAAAGAACTTTTTTTTCTTCTTTCCCCTCTTTTCTAATCTGGCTTATTGGTTGATGGGTTTGGAATCAAAGAGTTGATTCAAACTAGTGTTACAAATGTTTTTGAGGATTGATTTAAACGATTGATTTGAAAAACTTGTAGAACTTATAATGCCTGGATAAAAACTTTACTATAAGAGTCATTATAGAATCACAATAGATATGCAATGGTTCTCGCCAAGAAACCATGAATATCGATGCAAGACAAATAAAGTATTTAACATGATGGTTAGAACCATTGGTTAGAACTATAAATACTGTAACATGTGAGAGCTTTACACTGTAACAACTTTTCTTTTTTATTGTAGCATGTGAGAGCTTTGCACTATTTATAACTAAGAAGTTGTGTAACACCCCGAAGATTAATTAAATGATATTAGAATGATGAATGGTGGATTAGTGTGTCATAATGAGCATTTTAACTTTAACTTGAATGTTTTGTGAAAATTTAGTAACCTTGTATTATTTTACTCTTTTAATGATTTTTAATTATTCTAAATTGTTTTTAATTGTTAATTTAAATTTCAACAAAGCAATTTGATTTAAAAACAGTGTACTGTTGCACACAGTCCTGTGCAACTACTTTTTCTTTCCCTCTATTTATTTTCCCTCTCTCTCTCTCACTTTCATTTTCTCTCTCCTCTCTCTCGCTCACCTCTCTCTCTTGGTTCTCTCTTCCCCTCTCCTTTTCTCTCTCTAAATTTTGAAACAAAATTCGGATTTAAGCTTTGGTTTAGAAGATTGAAGACTCAAGAACGAGATTCAACAACAAAAACATCGTTTTCAAACTTTGAATCGAGGTTAGTTTTTAAAATTGAAAAGTTTTTCTATTTTTTAAATTTTTTGCATTTTGAGATCTAAGCAATTTTGAGCTTAGAAAAGCTTTGATCTAGCTTAGAGTAACTTAGATTAACTAGGATTGAAACTTTATTTCATCAAAAAAGGATTGGAATCGAGATTTTTCATTTTTCTTCTATTTTCTCTATTTTCAGATTTTTATGAAAATCTTGTTTAAAACTTGTTTTAATCTATTAAAAAGTATTATACTATGATTTTCTATTATTTATGATGATTACCCATGCCTGAGAATTGAGAAAATAGGTTGAAATTGAGAATTTGGATTCGGGATGCCGAGACCCGTGCGTGAAAAATTCTGAAATTTTTCCAGATCGGCAGGCCGAACTTCATGTTCGGCAGGCCGGATTCAAGGGATTGGCAGGCCGTATTCATCCGACCGGCAGGCCGGACCTGGGAATGTTTGGCCGACCGGACTTGGACTTCCGGCAGGCCGAACCAGGCCGACCGGCAGGCCGACCAGGCATGGTGTACTTTTGTGATTTTTCACCCATTTTAACTGTTTTGAACCCCGATTGAAATTCCAACTTTATAAAATGATTTTATAAACCTAAAAGGCACATTAGGACACCATGAGATGATTTAGGACCATAGGATACCTCGGGTTAGATACTAATGGACTAAGTTACTATGCATTTAGGGATTTTTGCATGGATCCGCAGAGCTAACGTATAGCGGACCGGGATTACGGTGTGAGACACCGACACAGATATTGAGGTAGGACTTCTACCCCTTTTCTTTGATAGCCCTATTTCAAAATGATTTCAGCCAACAATGGATTTTATTAAATGTTTTCAATGACTGATTGGGAAATGATTTTGTTTAAATATCTTTACAAATGGTTGATTGAAAAATGACCATAATGAACTTCATAATGAATGTAAATGACTATATTTGGTAAACAGAGATTATAATAATAAAAAGAAAGATATATGGGCATAATGCCATAACAGAGATCGGGTCGTGTAGTGAACGACCTTGGAGGCAGGTCCTGAAACCCAGCTGGGTCACTTCAGTGGTGAATAATTGGTTTGCCCGAGAGAGCTTAAAAGGTATTCTTGACAAACTGATTTCAATGGGATTTTTATTTAATGAAAATATTTATTTGATTTATTTATTTGTTAAGAAAGTTTTAATAAAATATTTATCTGTTTAATTTAAATATAGTCCTACTGAGCCTTTTGCTCACATTTTTATTTGTTTTAAAACCTTACCCCTAGGTGGATATCAGCTTAGGATTGGAGAAGAGTCCGCTGACCGGACTTACGACCAGTAGAAGATTGAGTAGGTTGTACTGTAGCAAGTAAGGCATGTAAACCTTTATCTTTCTTTTTACTTGGACTGTGGTTGATTGTAATATTGTCAGTACTATATGTGTATGCACAATATGTGGGCCAGTGGGACCCATACTCGTTACACCTCACATTTAAATATTTTTAATGCTCTTTTATTTGCTTAATTATTATGATGATTTATTTTATTTTCTTAAATTATTCTATTTGAACGATTTTAAAATTACCTCATTTTTATTTATAAATTTAATTTTAAAACCCTGTTTTAACTAAATCTTTATTTAATTAACTTAATTAAACCACCACGTCACCTCCCGTACTCCGGGGCGTGACAAGTTGGTTAGGATTGTCTCTTGCCAAACAGCTTAAAAGAATTTTTTTTTTTTATGAAATATGAGTCAAAAACAAATAATTTGTGATCAAAAGTACAAACGACTACGTAGGAACAAACTAGTTTATAATAACATACACTACGGAGGCAGGATTACCTGCAAAAAAAAAAAAAAAAAATCTTTAGATAATATATAAAAGTACCCCTGAAGAGTCTAATTGGAACCATGTTCACCGTAATATGAAGCCGCCAAAAGTTCTAACAAGCCAGTTGGGTCTCCTCGGCATAACCACATATCCAATGATAAGCCCGATCACTAGACCACATCCATATCCAATTGCTACAACTTTCCAACCAAATCCATCTCCCACTCCGATTCACGGAGCTGGAAAGAAGGGGTGGAGCTACATGATCTCCACATCTCTCTAACAATGGGGCCCCACGTGGTCCCAAATTCCCCTCAAAAGATGAATATGGGAATGTGCTAATTGTCTCTCTTGTGTGTATTGGGCCAATGAGTTGGTTTTCGAAGAGATTAAGATATTGAAGTAATGTAAGCTCAGTCAATTGTCGAGGAATTCTACCTAAGAGGTTGTTTTTATAGAGATCCAGTGACTCTAGTTCAGTCAAAGGAATGTGGCCACTGAATTTGTTGCTTGACAAGTTGAGTGCAACTAGCGACCGAAGATCACCTAATGAACTTGGAATTTCTCCATGAAATCTATTATTGTAAAGATCAATGCACACAATAGGTTCTTTGGCAAAGCATGATTAGAACCAACTTTTTGGTTAAAGAATAGTTTAAAGCTTACATATGCTACAGTAAAAAGCAAAAAGTTATTACAGTATAAAGCTCTATATACTACAGTATTTTGAACTAAAAAGTTGCTTTTAATTATGCTTACCAAACGCCCTACAAGATTCTTAACCTTTGGATACACTAGTTTGTCTTTCAAGCGTCGTCTAAGCTACAACTTGTTGTAGTATTTTCAAACCACGTTTAGGCATATACTTTGATGATCTAAAGTTTAAACATACTAATCGTACATGTTAAACATCAAAAGAATCAACAATACAAACATAATGCGTGACTTTATTATTATCAACACTAGTTTGAACATATCAACACAAGAGTATGCCTTTCTTGCAAAGGCTTCTCCTCAAGTATAAATTTGAGCTCTTTCTTAGAGCAAATACAATATTCTTTCTAATATCATGTACATAAAATACATTATTCAATATCATTTTCTTCTTGAAAGTAAACTTATTCTCCATAATTTCTTTCCTGACAGCAATCAATGCGTCATGATTCCCCATAAACTGTTTGTCCTTTCTTTTCTACTACATATGACAAGAATGATTTCTTGTTATTGCAAACAAGAATGGTAGTTGGAATCGAGCCACCAATCGCACGACTTTATAGTTATAACAATGTTAAGTTTGATGATGATACTAATTTGCATCTTTAAGACCATTGCCCAAATCTCTTTGGATTTCTCTTTGATGACATTGGCTTTGTTGAAGTTAATTTCTTCCTTCTTCTTCTTGTACATACAGCCACTGGCGATTTTCTTTCCGCAAAAGAAACAACTTCTAAAAAGCTTTTTCTACCCATTTTCGAATTTCTTGAACTTATTGTCGTTATTGATTTTGAAGTTCTTTTGGAATTTATTTGCTTCTGCGACGTTCACTTTAGAAGAATCCTTAATTTTTCCATTAAGATCACAACACTAGTTTGGTTTTGTTTTGAGAATTTTTGGAAATGTTTTTGTATGCTTTTTGAGGTAAAAATTTCAAAAACACTCTCAGTAAAATTTTCAAAAAATTCACATTTTTCAAAACAAAACTATTTTGACCTATTTTGAAAACACTACCAAACGGAGCTTAGTCTCCTCTTTAAACCTCAAGTGTTTTTGCAATTCCTCTAGAGTTTTGTCATCTTTCCTATGAAGGAGTTTCTTTATAAAATGTTCTAATTTTTTGGGAAATTTAGCAATGATAGCTCCTACTTTGAACGATTTAGAAATTTCTGCTTTAATCCATGAAGCTTAGTTACTAGAACTTGTAACTCATGAATTTGATCAAGAACGAACTTTTAATCTATCATAAAAAATTTTAAATATTTCAAAATTAGGAATTTTTATATACTTTCTTTTTCAGTCTTATATTTGTACTCAAGTGCATTCCAAATTTTCACTGAAGATTGCATAGACCCTATCCGAAAGAGTGTTAAGAATATGACCCTGACACATGATTTTATCGTCGTCATACTTCTTCCTTGTGGCCTTGCCTTCATCGGTGTCATCATCTTTTGGTTCCAAAAGAGGCTCTAAGTTAGGAACAAGGGATATAGGCAATTTTGAGGATGGTAACTACGAAAAACAATTTTGATTTCTAGGGGTAAAATTGGTTCTATCAAACCGATTAAGTTAGACATTTGATTAAGGAAAGAGGCTCTGGTTTTCTCAACTTCCCTGGCAGTAAATTAAAACCTTAAGATTGTTGAAAGATGTAGGTAGAAACCTGAAAATGAAAATCAGAAAGTATGAAACAAGACTTGGGTTTAAGGTGTATAGGATCATTTTCATTGAGGTTTTATTTGCCCCTAAAAAGAAGTTTGTTAATGGGTTATTTCAGCAAATTACCTTTAAGATACAACAAACCCTAAACACTATTAATAATATGGTGGTCTGGAACAAGATATGGAATTTAGTAATTTCGGAGTATTTCTAAAGACATAAGGGTGTCTTTTTATGATTAGACACAATCATTACAACTTATACAGCCTTTTACGTAAAGGTATTTTTTTGTGAAACAACATAACTATTAAAACAAAAATATCTACTTATAAGTATTCAGTTTTGTATTAAATTATACAACTAAATAATACAACAGTTCAAAGCAATTCAAAATCACTCACTTCAAAATATCAGCAAAATCAGGCCGGTGCCGTGGCACTAGCTTTCTAACGTTGCAACGCCAAGTGCTCAAGACTGCAGTGGTGGGACCTTGCCTAGCCAACGCTGCAGCACCATCCAAGTGATTCAGAGGGAGTTCTTTGTCCCGCTGTGAATTTTGCACTATTCTAACGCCACAGCTTCAAATCTCTAGCGCCGCGAAGCTAGACGATTAATTTCAAACTCTTAGAAAATGCAAGTTTTTTAATTTTTATGTGTGACCTTTGACTTTAAACATTTGAAAGACATATTAGGACCTCTCTTACAAGTTTATAGACATGAGTTGAAAGGTATTGCGTTTGATGTAGAATTTATCTTGGAAAGATAAGAGCATTATTTATTTGTTTCATGGAATTTTCTCCTCACATGGTTCCCGTAAATATCACTGAAGTAGACATTATATATATTTGAACAACTTGGTATTTGGTCGTCTCATTTATCTGGAAAGAAGTAATTAAGGGTTTGCTTGGTCAATCCCAGCTCACTTGGTTCCACAATTTTTATATTTATAAGTACTGAAGTGGAGCGCCTCTTTTAATGTTCAACATGTTTGGGTCAAAGCAGATAATTTAATGAACTTTTTTGCCACATGAACCTGCTAAGTTGATTTCTTGCGTAACTTATCCTTGTAATAGAGGACTACAAATGCAATGCAGTGGATCTCCATTTTTGAATTGCTGACCATATCTCAAGCGCCCAGTAACAGCATATGAATCGTTCTCTAGCAGTAAACACAGTCTACGTGGATAAGGTGTTTGACATGATGGTTAGAATCATTGATTATAACTATAAACACTGTAGTATATAAAAGCTTTACACTGAAGTAATTTTTTTGCTTTTATTATTACATACGAGAGCTTTAAGTTATTCTTAATTAAAAAATTGATTAAAATTAACTAATGCCAAACAGGCTCGGGTAAGTTGAGTGGCCGGATAGTAATAGTGAATTAGTTATTTGTCTACAATTACAATTTTTCCCCTCACTTTTTGTTGTAGTAAGTTGAGTGGCCATTATAAATAGTGACTAATTATATTTGTCTTTTTCTCAGAGTAAATTTCCCATTTATCAACTACAGTACGTGATGCATGTATCAAGTTGTGATGCTATCAATGTCAAAACACCCGTCACATTGACACGGCAAAAAACACACAAGAAGATAGAAAATTTAACATATTCCTATTACAATAAAAGGGGTGGAAAAAAGTCCTATCACTGGAAGATTTACATATATTAATTAAGAAACCATTGGCTGAATTTCTTTGCCTCTGAAGCTGTGTTCGTTGTAAGAACAGAGTAAAGAAAGTTGCACTTCTTTTTGTTTTATGAATTTGGTGTAGCTGTTGCTGCGTAGCTACAGACAGGAAAAAAAAAAAAAAAAAAAAAACAAAAACAAAAACTAACAATTATTATCATGATATATGTACAAAGATAGAAAGCAATAATAGTAAAATTTAGAAAAGAGTACCTTGGTCCATCTAATCAGTATCACCGCTTTCCTATGTGGCTGCGGATGTACTCAGAACAAGTTTCTACGAACCAGCTGAGTTTCTTTGAGATAATGATATGCGCGCCGATGACTCCGGCAATGAAACCAATCCCGAGTCCATATCCGTATCCCCATAATATTGATTTCCAGACAAAACTGTCCTCTGATTCTTGTTCCTTTCTATGATGAAGAACCGGTGTTTCAGAGTTCTCACATTCACGGGACAATGGAATGCCACATAATTCTAAGTTTCCCATGTAAGAATCATCGGCAAATGTGCCAAACTGGTAGCCCTGTGGTATCGGCCCCATTAGTTGGTTGTATGAGAGGTTTAGAAGTTCAAGAAAGTAAAGAGAAATGAATTGGTCCGGGATTCTTCCAGAGAGATTGTTTCTGGAGAGATCTAATGCTTCAAGCCCAGCCACATTCATAAGAGATAACGGGATGAGGCTTTCAAACTTATTAGAAGACAAGTTGAGCAGTATTAGAGATGAGATCTCACCGATGCTATCCGGAACTCTGCCATGAAATCTGTTGTTTGATAGATCAATGGTCCTGTAGACGAACAAGGGGTTTTGCTTCGACACAATATCATCAAAGTCCTCCATAAGAGTCGTCGAGTGTTGATAGTAAGCAGCCTCAGTTTTCCATCCACGCAGTTCTTGAACATATGGAGCACCCGTCACGGCACTCCAATTTGTAAAGTATTCTGATGAAAGATCTCCACTAAAATGATTAAGGGAGAAGTCACAAACACGCAAGTCTACAAAGCCCCAAAATTTACCAGGAACCCATATAGGCCCCTCGAATTTGTTAGATCTTAATATAAGTACGGCCAACTTTGGTAATGCCTGTAAGAAAAATGGAAATGTATCTTGTAATATGTTTTCTCCGAGATCTATAGTTCTTAATTCTCTGCATTTGGTCAATGATTGCGGAAGCTTCCCCTGTAATCGGTTTCGGGCAAGGATCAACCTTTCCAACTTGCATTCATCTGTGCATGTTTCAGGTATGTTCCCATAAAAATTGTTGCCCTCTATGTTTACTTGAGAGAGAGAGCTAGCAAAACATTTGGGAAGAGTTCCTGTCAATCTGTTATAGGACAAGTCGAGAACACGCAGCTTGCGGAACATATCAAACTCAAAATGGCCCGTTAAACGATTGAACCGAAGCAAAAGACCTTTCAGGTTTGCGAAATTTGATATAGATCTCGGAATTTGTCCACTTAAATTGTTTTTGTTCAGAGACAATAGTGTCAATTGAGATGAAGAAATATTCTTGATATTGAGAGGGCCTGTAAACTGGTTGTCATCCAGCATCAAGAACTTCAGAGAAAGTATTGTGAACAAAGAAGGAGGAACAACTCCAATGAAAGAATTCCTGGACAAGTTTAGTTTGATCATGGAATTGGAATTTCTAAAGAGATGGGATGGAATTGGACCTGCCAATTGATTTTCTGAGAGATCCAACCGGAGAAGTTGCGTTAAATTTTCCAATGATATTGGAAATTTGCCATGGAAGAGGTTATCAGAAAGGTCCAAATGGCTTAGTTGGGTAAGGTTCCCCATGGAAGATGGAATTCGACCACTAAATTGATTAGAACCAAGCTTAAGAATGGCGAGCATTGGAAAATTTTTGGCCAATGTCAATGGAAGAGAACCTTTAAAGTGGTTAGATGAGAGGCCTAGATATGTGAGTTGAGAGAGATTTTCTAGCATAGATGGAAATTGACCATCAAACTCGTTGTCTGAGAGGTCAAGATACCAGAGCTGAGAAAGGTTCCGCAATGTAATTGGAAGATTACTGTTAAAGCTGTTGTATGATATGTCGAGAAATGTAAGTTGATTCAGATTACCAACCCAAGAAGGAATAGCCCCTGAGAGTTGACAGTGTTGGAGATCTAAAACATTCAAGGACTTGAGCCTTCCAATTGAATTGGGTATTTCCCCCGAAAAGTATGTGAAGGAAAGATCCAACAACCTTAGAAAGCTACCAGACTCAAACTGAGGAAGAAAAATAGTAAGATCATAGTTGTGCGACAGAATGATGGTTTGAATATGAGGCAATTGGAAGATATCTTGTGGAAACTCACCTTCGAGATTGCATCTACTAAGAGAGAGATGTGTCAACGAAGATAAATTAACTAGGGATTCGGGTACTGATGAATCAAATTTGACATCATCTAGGTGGAGTTCCGTTAAATTTGTCATATTTTGGACAAGGGTTTTCATGTCTAGCAAATTGGAAAATAAACAGTTTCCGGAAAGATCAAGTGAAACCAAATCCATCAACAATGAGAATTCTGAAGGGATGTTCCCAAAGAACTTGGAGTTAGAGAGATTAAGATGAGTTAACCTTGAAAGCCGACTGAACTCGGTTGAAATTCTGGAAAGGCTGAAGTTGTTGAAGGCGAGATTGAGTCCTTCGAGTTGGTCCAAGCTGAAGAGGCTGCTGTTAGAGGGGAAAAGCCCTTGAAGCCCGCTTTTGCTTAAGTCTAGGCTTATCACATGACCAGTTGACATCTTGCATGTCACACCATCCCATAAGCAGCAATCACTATTTTCTTTCCAAGTATCCATCTTCACTGGCCCAGACGCAGCACCAAAGACAGGCTTCTGAATTGCAAACTCTCGTTTCAGTTGCAGCAAAGCAGAGCTTTGGTCGGAGTGGCATCTAAAGGCGAGAAGAGAATGCGAAACAACAAAGCAAAATGAAATGAGGTAAACCATGAGGAACTGATTTTGGCAAATGATTTTTCTCATTTTTTGGGAAAAGAAGGGATATCTTAAAGTCCTACAACTCTCAGGAATGATTACTGAAATCGTAGGGTTGGTTTTTACATAAATAAAGCCTTATGTCTATGTTTGCCGTTTGAGATTATAACTTAATCATCTCACATATACGTGCCGGTCAATGGACTTGGGATGAGTGATAATACCTTCAGTCAATGCAAAATGAAGACTCAAAGTGCATCTCATGGATTTTCTAACGCCTATAGTTTTTCTTTTGCGTGGGATTGGGGGGAAGGAAAATGTAGTTCTTGTATGCACAGAAACATGTTATTTTAATTTATTTATTTATTATTTATTTAGTTTTTAAATGATAATAAATAAAAATAAAATTAATTGGTTTTCGAAAAGAAAGATGTTAGTACCTTCAGTCAATGCAAAATGAAGACTCAAAGAGCATTTCATGGATTTTTCAACGCCTATAGTTTTTCTTTTGTGTGGGATTAGGGGGAAGGAAAATGTAGTTCTTGTACATATAGAAAGATGTTATTTTAATTTATTTATTATTATTTATTTAGTTTTTAAATGATAATAAATAAATAAAAATAAATTTAAGTAGTCCAATATATATGTATTTTTTAAAAGGTGTCAATCAAAAGGTATTCAGAACTGTTATAACATTTCTTAAAAAAAATGGCTCTTTTTAATGAAAGGTAACGTATACCCTGATGGTGGGTGTTTATAAATATCATGTAAAATTCAGAGGGTCCCTAAGTCTTGTAGTTATTCAAAAATACACCATGTCTCTAAATTGCAGAAGGTTTAAAAGATTCTCTTTCTTTCAGATAAAATTTCTTCAGGAATTCTTGCAAAGATATTCTCTATTCTTACTGCATTTATCAATAGCTAGAGGTTAGATTTTCTTTTCCTTTATGTTTCTGCATTTAGATGATTTTTTATGCAATTCAGATTCATACATATTTGAAAATCATAATTCTGTATATGAAAATTTCTAACATTTGGTACCATAAATGTGGTTTTTTCTGTCTTAATATGTTTGAATGGAGATTTTCAAAATACCCAAAACTTTGTTGTATATGAAATTATTTTTTAATGATTTTTGATGAAAACAACATTAGAAATCATTAGGAAATTGATTTTCTAACATTTCTGGGTTTTTAAAATGTCAATTTTGATACCCATAAGGTATAGAATCAATTAGGTCTGCAATTGGACCCATTTGGGTCAAATTCAGTGAAGAAGAACCAATTCATGTTGAAAATTTGATTTTAGGGGCCAAAAACAACATGTCATTTTGGCCCCTAGAGGGCGCTTTTGCTGACAGAAAAACGACATGTTTTTCATTGAAAAAAATGACACGTCGTTTTACTCAGGTACAGGCTGCGTTTTCTAAGTAGAAAACGACATGTTTTTCTCAATCTAAGTAGAAAATGACATGTCATTTTTCATTGAGAAAAAGAACATGTCGTTTTACTTGGGGCAAACTTGTTGTTGTCGTTTCAAAACGATATGTCGTTTTTAGGGCAATTTTTTGGCCAAAAAAAAGAAATTTTTTTATTTTTTTTAGAATTTCAATTTGGGTATTTTGGAAAATTTAATTTTAATAAATCTAAAATTAATTTTAATGAAATTCAAAATTTTATTATTTATGTTGAAATAAAATTTTAGAATTTTATTTTAGATATGTTATTGAATTTAAACATAATTTATTTTTGCACGTATTCTTTAGTTGTTGTATTTTGATACATGCAATTTGATTAATATTTTATGCATAAAAAATTAAATCTCTAAAGTGATTTGTATAATTTTAATTGATTTGAGAGTAGTTATAACATCTTAGATTATATTGAAATTATACGTTAAATGGACATTATGTAACGCTCGCCTAATTTTATGTAACGGATTATGTTATAATAATGACGACGTTAAGTGTTATGCTTATGATATGTGTTATGATATATGATAGATGGTGCTAACCATTTTATTCTAAGTGTTATGGCAGGTGACGCTCACGTGGAATTAATGTGCTCGAATATTCATGTCATTAATGTTATATGTTTAATCATATTTTATTGATAATTTAATGTTATGAGTGATTTTTGTATTTAAGGGCAGATCGGCAGGCCGGACCATTCAGTTCAGCAAGCCGAAATGATCCCCTTCGAACGGCAAGCCAATGGGATATCATCGGTAGGCCGGATTTCAGAGATCGACAGGCCGATGACAACTAACAAGCAGTCAACAGAAATTTCACAAAAATTTGTGAGAAGGTTGATTATGTGATTGGATGATTTATTTTGAATAATTGACATAAATATGGATTGATTTCTTCAATTTTGGTAAAGAAGACTTTGAATGGATTGAATGCATTGATAAGTTTTCCCATTTTACAAAGGCAAAATATGGCAACTCGAACAGTTCTTGGAAGTTTTGACTTTTTCTCCCTCAATTCCATCCATTCACATGAATTTTGGCTTGCATTTAATCAGAAAATTCTGATTTAATATGGAGAGAAGACTTTTCTTTTGTAACGTAATCAAATGAATTTCTTTAATTCCTTCCATTCTCACGTGTAATTGCCTAATTTTAATAAAAAGAATAGGGTTTCTGAAATCATAGTACATACATTCCTTCTTATTCTTTTCTCATTCACGTGAATTTCCCACACTCAAAATTCTCTCAGACATTTTTTTTTCATTTCTCTCTCTTTCTCTCACGTTTTCTTTCTCACGCTCTCTCTCTCGATTTCTCTCTCATTCTCTTTCTTCCTATCACGTTTCTTTCTTTTTCTTCCTCTCAAATTTCCTCTGCAATTCTTTGTTAAAATATTGAAATTTCTTTGGCATTAATTCAAGGAGTTTTGAAGATTGAAGAAAGTCGTTTGAGGTAAAGGCTTATTTTTTTTTTGTATTTCTTCTCCTTAATCCGACCGCAATACCTTCATCTAGGAATGTCATCTTGCTCTGAATTTTTAGTATGTTAATTATGCATGTGTTATATGATATTTCTCCAAGTTTCACGTTATTTTGAATTTTCTATAAAAAGTTATGGATTTTCTTCTCTCCGTCACTCACAGTAATTTGTTGCTGACTGTTTATGTTGCACATTTGTATGGGTGTCATTTTTAATGCAAATGAATGTTGTATTGCATGAAAATTGGTGTACATGTTTATATATATGTTAAGTAAAGGACTGAAAAATATGGTGATGATTTGATTAATATATTATGAGTTATGGAGACTTTATGGATGCTAGGTAATTATTTTGTTTAAACAGTAAATTCATTAAACTATTATTGAGTAATGTTTTTGTATGACTATTGTGGTGTCCAGCTCGGGCGTACTCCCTCAAGCCTCCATAGGACCCACCTTGCGGGGCCCCCAGACTTGTGGCTCTTATTGGTAGACCATCTCCGTGCCGCCCACTCATCGGTACTGTCCCCTCTGGAGCCCTCTAACCCCTCAGGGTTTTCTTTCACATCCCTCGGGTTCGAATCTCAAACCTCCCTTAA
>CAMOHE010045745.1:0-195836 GCA_946598075.1 Artocarpus hirsutus | reverse complement strand
AGCCTTGAAAACTTTAAAGGCATTCAATGCTTCGTCCTTTGTATGAAGCAAGTAGAGATACATGTATCGTGAGTAATCATCTATGAAAGAGATGAAGTATCTCGGACCATATGAGTCCATATCTGGACTACAAATATCTGAATGTATGATCTCTAATATTTTGAACTCCTCTTGGCACCTTTCTTAGACTTGTTGGTTAGCTTTCCCTTAATGCAACCAACACAAGTCTCGAAGTCAGTAAAATCCAAAGTACTGAGTACTCCGTCATTCACTAACCTCTTGATTCTCTCAATGGAGATATGTCCCAATCTCCGATGCCACAACATAGAGGAATCCTCATTTATAACACAACGTTTAATGCCAGATTGAACATGCATAGTAGTATGATGTGGTTCATTTTGCAGATTAATTGAGAAAAGACCATCAGACAAAGTACCATTCCCAACAAGATCAGATTTATAAAATAAACTAAAACATATGTCTGAAAAAGTAAAGGAATATCCCAAAGGTACAAGTCTGGAAACAGAAATTAAGTTCCTGGAAAAGTTTGAAACATAAAATGTCTTATCCAATTCTAAAATAAAACCACTATTTAAAACTAAAGTGTATGTTCCTATGGCTTCCACATGTGAGCGCATCTTGTTTCCTGAAGAGATGCTTAGCTCACTTCCCACTGGCTTCCTTAGGTTTCGCATACCCTACAAGGTATTCGAAACATGGATTGTAGATCTAGAATCAATCCACCATGTGTTATAAACAATATCAACAGTATTAGATTCATAACAAACAAATGAGAGTTGAGTACCTTTCTTATTAAGCCATTCTCGAAATTTGGAGCAGTCCTTCTTTACGTGCCCCTTCTTCTTACAAAAGAAGCATTTAAACTCCTTCTTAATTTTCGGTTGGGCAGGAGCCTTGCCTTTCCCCTTTTGCTTGGTCTGATTTTTCCTTTTATCCTGGGTTGCCAAATTTACTTTCTCTCCCTCTTCCATGATGAGTCTTCCTTCCTCCTGAACACACATGGTCAATAGCTCATTAATTGACCATTTGTCCTTATGTGTGTTATAGGGGATCTTAAAGGGACCATACTCAAAGGGCAGAGTGTTCAAAATGTAATGTACCAGGAACGAATCAGACATCTCAACCTCAAGGGTCTTCAATTGAGCCGCAATGTCCCTCATGCGCATGATGTGCTCACGCACACCTCTCACACTGGTGAGCCTCAAAGACGAGAACCTCATAATTAGGGTGCTGGCAAGTGCCTTATCTAAAGTTTCAAACTGCTCATCAATGGCCTTCAGTAATGCCCGGACCTTGTCATACTGTTCGACGGAACCACGTATACCAGCAGAGATTTTGGTCTTTATGAACATGACACTAAGGCGATTAGATCGGTCCCAACGTTCATAAAGAGCAATCTCATCCTGAGTGCTGGTTTCAGTAATTACGGGCTCGTCTTTTCTTATAGCATAATCAATGTCCATCCACCCCAAGTGAAGGAGAATTCTTTCCTTCCAGACCTTATAATTATCCCCTTTCAGCTCAGAGATATCACATCGAATATCAAAGAAATTCACAGGTTGTATGACTGCAAAATTAAAATAAACATGCTTATGATCCAAAATATTGAGACTAATAGACATAAATCATGCTTTACCAATGTAAATCATGCATAAAAATCATGAATCTATGACATAAAACTTGCCTGTGGGCTAAAGTTCTAATTCAATTAGACTCATTTTACTGTATGATAAAACTATCAAATTATGTTCCCTTTTCTAATACTTGTGGGTAAATTAGAAAATATAATTTGATACTTTATCCCAATTAGTCATACCAATATAATAAAAATTCCTGTGGGATAAATTTTATTATATTGAGTACAACTAACTGCAATAAATGTCCTTTAACCAAATGTGATCATAAACCAATTAATATATAATCTTGCATAATTAGAGGTACTGTTGCTAAGCTCTAATTATTCAAAATCATATGGATCACTAAGACATTTTATTTTGTTCATAAAATTATCCATGCAATATTGCATATTCTTTAGGCAATATAATAATTATGAACAAAATCTCAATTTGTGCTAAATAATTAACTTAATAATATGCATAATGAAAACAAAATTATACATATAATAATAAATTAGCACATAAAACAAATATTTGGCACATAATATACAAACTAAATTTCCTATGAAATTAATGCAAAAATTATGTGCATATCTAAAAACTAAATATTTGATTTAAAATTATTTTATTTTTTTTATTTTTTTATTTTTTTTTTGAGTCCTCAAAACGACATGTCGTTTTTCCTCAGAATGGAAATGACGTGTCGTTTTCTCTTAATGAGTGCAGTCCGACATTGGCTCAAACGACATGTTGTTTTGGTCAAACAAAACGACATGTCGTTTTGTACGGACGACAGCTCTTCCTTTCCTCACCAAAACAACGTGTCGTTTTTTGCTGAATAAAACTACATGTCATTTGGCTCGTCTTCAACCTCCAGCCGGGTCCTTTTGACCCGGTTACGACCCGAATGGAAATCTGACGATTTTCGACGATTTCGACGTCTTTTTGAGTCGTTTCAAATCGCAAAATGCTCAGAAATCAATAATATGAAGATTTATGAATTAAAAACTCATAATTAACGAACAATACATATTGATCATGACTTGATTTTCACGGCCAAAAGACAAAAATTTACAGACCATAAATTAGGCCGAATTTCATGGTTTCCTAATCACTGAACATCACGAAAACACCAATATAATTGTTTCATTGCATCAATGATGAATAATGCCAAGAAAAATTTGAAACCCAAGTCACGGCTCCTATGTCGTGAAACAGAGAAAATTTTTTGTTCAAAATTGAACACAAGGCAGTGGTTTAATGCTCGGATACCAAATGTTAGAATCAATTGCAATATTCATGGCAATTTAAACTCATAAAACGGAAGCAAAATGGATCAAATTATGTACCTCCTGCCATTGCTTTTTCTGCTCTGTTTTGGACAAATTTCCCGGTTGCTTTTGAAAATTTTCTGAGCACTTGCAAAACAATAATGCAAGACGATGTGCAATCTCAATTTTTCTTCTATGTTTTGTGTGCTCAGGGACCCAATTCTTAAAATCGTGACCATCGCACGGTGTTGCAACGGTTTGTAAATAACCGTTGCATGTGAGGCAGTTATTCCACAATTGGATATGTGGTTTTCTTTGTCTTAATGACCTGTGGGCCAAATAGAGTTCTAACATTCAATCCTCATGGGAGATGACAACCCATAACTTACTAATCCTATACTTAAACTTGACCTCGTGCGCTTGCGGGTTAGACTAAAAGTTTTCATACTTTCATCATAAACGAACATAAAGAGGACAAAATTGATATATGACATAATTAATAATTTTTTTTTTTGATTAAATGTCTTAAAAACAATAACATGTTTAGTTCCTAGGGTCCTAAGTTTATCAAGGTCTGCCTTAATTTGTAGGTTGTGCTTGGAAGGGGTAAGAATTCCTATGTTTGGTAACTATGCCTTTTTTTTTTTTTTTCTTTTCTTTTGAGATACATTGTTGAGCGAGGCCACGGGAGATGTCGGATCTATCACAGAAGAATGGAGTTGAGTTGCCGCCCCACAGTCGACTATGCTCATTGCACACCTCCCGATGTCGACAGTGCTCGTCGCGTGGCTCCCTAGTATGTGCTCGCGACTCTCAATGGAGTGGTCGACATTGTCCACCGCCAGCATTATAGAGGAAAGGGAGATAGAGAGAGAGAAGCAAGAGAGATAGAGAGAAAATGTGAGAGAAACAAAGATAGTTATAGAAGAGATCATAAGAAGCATTCGAGCTACTTTCTCATTGTGTTTTCATCCTTCAACCATGACTAAATTTGTACTTGAAAATTATTTTAATGAGGCTTTGTTACTGTATGATATGGCATGTAAAATACTTTAGTTACCTATATTTTCCCTTTCTCATATCTATGAAAAATAAACGTATGTCATTAAGATTATCATGTGGCCAAGTATATTTTACAATAATTTCTTACAACTAAAGGGAAACACTCATCTGATTTAACTACCACATATAACTACAAGAACTGCTATAGAGTGAGGCTTAAGGCTTTTACAAAACCATCAATTCCTTATCACTTAATTCTTAAACGGACAGTAATAAGCCACTCTCATATGCTACTCTAATAGGAGCGAGGTTTTCGGGTTTAACTTTGAGGAAAAAAAAGTATACACTTTCAACTCTATAATACCACCATCGCATTTATTATTAAGATTTTTTTGATCCATATATTATGACCCTGTTAACTTATTCAAAATAGTTACTTTACTTGAAGCAATTGCATGGACCATATCAATTTCATGCCAAAATATTGGTATTGAGTACCCCCGTTTGGCATAGTGATGGGAACTGCGGTTCTCACCATAAACTCAGTTATGGACAGTATAAAACTCTTACATGCTACAGTAACAATAAAAAATTTGCTACAGTGTAAAGCTCTCACATGCTACAGTAAAAACGGTTCTAACCAACGGTTCCCGCCACCTTTCAAACACCACGTTAAGTTTACCTACCGTCCTGCGTTTTTAAGTTGCTACCAGTGCTAATGTTATACAAGCAAAACAAATTCTATCTTTTTTACATCGTTAGAACCATTACAACCTATCCTTTTACAAGTTGCTTTCATGGATTCCTTCTACCAATTTCTTGCAATCCATGATCACGCTAAAAAACAACTTTACAATGAAAGAGTCCACACTTGCGAGGTATTTACTCAAATCAATACTCGGATACACAACAAACTACTCTTCTTAAGCTAGAATTTCATCCAAACATTTTACTTCCTCATAGCACATGTCAGACTAGACTCTATATGCCACCTTCAAGCGAAAATATTACATTACAGTCTTCTTTCATCTACATATTTAAAAAAAAAATACCTTACCATAAATCGTTCATGGTTTTAGCTAACTCACCTTCTAATAATTTCTATTTAAATGTTACTTACGTCTTTTCACTTGTATGGTTACATCTTGATCACTATGGGTACACAAAACGATGGTCTTTTACGTACATGTTGTTAAACATGAGTTTTTACTTTTTTTTTTCCCCAAGCCTATCTACCTAATTTCTTAGCCTGCGAAATTATTACGAAGACCTTCAAACCTATACTATATTTATACGTTCCTTGACGACATCTGCTGCCTCGTGACAAGTTCCCTCATTGCCTTACATATATCGTTCAACAATCAAACCTCTCTGACGCAATTTCCCCTCGCACAACACTTGTCTCTGACATTCGTTTTACCTACGCCAAGGCAAGTTCATGGGAAGCATGTCCCGCGTCAGATGGAAGACTTTTCTATATATTTATTAAATATTAAATTCATATATTTTATGGTATTATTTTACAAAATTTTTATAAAAATTTTTGTTATATGTATTTAAAAAAATTGGGTAAAAAAGCCTTTCAAAAAATTTAATTGAGAAAATAATATTTTTTTTACATCAAAAATCAAGCTTTTTAAGTAGAAAAATTGTTTCAGTTTTTTTTTATTGTGTTGAGGTTTCTTTTCTTGTTCTAGTTTTTTTTTTTCATCTTGCTGAGGTTTTTTCTTTCTATTTTTTTTAGATGACATAACATAGAGACCATTTATCCAATTTGAAAATTTCTTGATCTACTTATCAAAAAACACTTTTTCTTAAGACCATTTATCTAAATCTCCTATAATATTTTGTACGTTTATCAAGTTTTCGTATATTTTTTTTTAAGACGTTTTAAAAAACCAATATAAACAACATAAAAAATAGCAATTTTTAAAACCAATATAAACAACATAAAAAATAGCAATTTTTTTCTCTTTTATTTTTTAAGTCCTCTCTTAGCAAGCATACTGCAAAAGTTCTTATATTTTGGAAAAGTAATCAGCTTTGAGAATTGTTAAAATATAACTCACTTCTGTTTACAAATTTTTTTCCCCCAAGGTTTAGGTTTTTCGTTTTCTATTGATCAAGAGGTTCTGTTTTACTATTTTGACTTTAAAATTCCTTCCACCATACAGCGAAGTAATAAAATCTTCTTTATGTTTAAGGACAAAAAAAAATAGCTGAAATTAAATTTTTTGGTAGGTTGTAAATGAAATTCCTAAGAAGAAAAAGGTTATATATCAAAACGAAGTTACTGAAACAGTGTTTTATAAAAACACTAATTGGGTGTTTGGAACAATGATGCGAATCAGTGATAGGAACCACTTTTACTATAGCATGTGAGAGACTTTTTACTGTAGCAATTTTTTTTGTTGTTACTATAGCATGTGAGAACTTTTTACTGTTTATAACTGAGATTATGGTGGAAACCACAATTACCAAACAGCCCTTAACTATTTTATTTCATAAACTAATATAAACTCGCTCCCAAAAAGCTCTCGGGACTCCGGGTTAAACTTGCCCACAGTGGGTGGTCATGTGCTCTTTTTGGATCCAATGATCAATGAATTTTCATGTTAAAAAAAAAAAAGGTATGAGAGAGAAGTCAAAAAAGAATAAAAAGAAGAAAGAAAACCGAGAAAAATAAAAGGAAATTGCCGCATGTTACAAAATGTTGAAATTGTTGAAGTTTTATGTTAAAAACTTATGAAGTGAGATAGCATTTTATAAGTTGTTAATCTTTAAAGATAATATAAAATTTAAATTTGATTAACAAAAAGGTTGTAACTGTTTCAAAAAAAAGTGACAATTACTTTTAAATTGTGTGATTAACAGGTTTTTTTTTTTCACGCTTTCTTACCCAAGAAAAATACAGTGTTTATTATTCTGTGTTTTCTTTATTATTATTTAGTGCAGAAACACAAAGGCTTGTTATATGTTGAAAGCTATTTGTCATGATATTCTCATAAACAATCTCAATTGAGAGGACATAAATAGTGCTCTAAAGAAAACGTATTCTATACGCGTTTCAAATCTTCATTCAAGATTTCTAACAAAAGCTCTCCTTGTTTTCGTTTTGAAATTGAAAAGTATGGAAATGGAAATTAGGTAGCATGGTGTTCAACCCCTTTTTTTCTTCTTCTATTTCATGCATTTTTTTCCCTCATCTGAGACAATCTAGATATCTTCAATTGGTTTGTTTAGTTGTTGCTTGGGCTTGAGGGGTATGAAAATAGGCCGCCAGCCCATTATGCAACCTTGGAGCGGAGGGAATTGCATGGCAAGCTCTCCCGCCCGCTAATATGCTCAAACACTTTTCTCGCTTCCTTTGATTTATATTATTTCTTTCAACTTATTGGGTGTTTATAGCATTGATTTAAACTAATTAATTTAAACTTAAACAATATAAAACTTTCATATATTACAGTATAAAATACTCTTGTATAATATATATTTGTCTAGCTTTAACCTAAAATACTTGGGATCAATTCCCTTTTTATATTCTTGAAATTAATATAGTACAGAAGACAATATTGTTTTACTAGTAGAGAGGGAGCTTTAGCTATCAAATTAGGATTTTAACGTTTTGATTGCTTGTGTAACTACCCATGTTAAAGATTTTTAACACGCAATAAAAAACTATTACTAATCATATATTAGACCGTTGAAAAGTTAATCAAATTACTAGAACACCCATGTTCCATCGGTAGAATAAAATTGCCTTCTCCATCATAAAATTACCTTATAGTCTTTGAAAATGTAGTACATTTTAAACTTTCTTATCCAATTAGTAAAATTAAAAACCAATACAACATAAGTGGTATTTCTCAAATCAACCCTCATATTCAGGTCGGAAGGGGACTGGAATGCTTCCCCTACCCATACTCCCACCTCCCTCTTACCCCAATCCGCTCCGTACTTGCTTTACTTTAGGGATTGGAGAACTTTCACCAGACAAACATTTTCTGATTCCCTTTCATTTGCTTGATAAATAAAATCTCTTACAAACCGTTAACATTCAAAATAAATTCCATCAAATTAAATATAAAATTTAGCAACATAAAATAATATCTCATAAAAACACACTAAAATCTTAGAAGACAGTTCAATTCTAAAAATAACTAGAGAAATAAATCGCAAACCTATCTTCATAAGGTACTTACAAATGGTATATGGTAAAAGCCCCACGTGAAGTAATATCAAATGCACCAGTATTTGACAAATTAGTTAAGACATATCTTTTTCAACTTAAATAGTGTAAAATTTTCACATGCTACAATATATTGTAAAAGACACTATAGTCTAAAGATTTCAAACACTATATATATTTTTAGTTTAAACTCTTAATTTCAACTCACTTATTAAACATCCTCGCAATTAGTAATTGAAAAAAAAAATATAATTAGTACTCGGTTAAAAAATTCTGCAATTAGGACGGGGTAAAAAAAAAATGCTATTAGTAGCAGTAAAAAAAATGTTTTATTATGTAGAAGGGCCAACACAAAATCGCATTTGGAGGCAAAGGTCCTAAAGCCCAGCAGATGAGGAAATAGCATTCATTGTTCTGAATGGTATATGGTTAAAGAAGCCAAAATCCAAGGAAAACTTTTCCTTTTTTGGAAAGGAAAGGCCTAAATAGCGGTATCCACTGGACCACGAAACAAAACGCAGCGTGGTAAAGCTAAAACGACAAACGACAGATAGTGCAGCACTTAAAACAGCAAAACCACAAAAAGAAATATGCAAGTTGAGGGCTGCAATATCAGTATATTATATGGTTCAGTCTTTACATTAAACGTTTTCTGTTTTTAATTTCTTATTTAATATATCATTGGGATTCACGTTGCCGTGTTTTGAAATTTCAAAAGGAAATCTTCCCGATACTATTCTATATTTGGTCAATTAATATACTATTCCCATCCGATAGTTTAACAGCTCAACGTTAAATTTAGTATAAATCTTAACAACAAAAAATGCTAACAATATACGGACTAGTTGAAAAGCAAGTACTCTGTGCAAGCATATTAAACATATGAACAAAAGAAGGGTAAAAAAGTGAGAAGAAAAAAACTAATTAGAAAAAAATAAAAAAGAAAAAGGGATCTTTCGAATGTTGGGATTTACAAAATGGGGACATTTTTAAAAATAACTTTTTTAAAAAAATTTATTTGGTTAATAACCTCTTTTTTTTTTTGGCATAAAAAAACTAGCTTTTTGGGCATCAAAACAGTTTCAGTTTTTTTTGTTTCCACCCTAGTTAGGTTCCTCTCTTCGATATAGTCATTTTTCTCTTTTTTCTGAAAAAAACTGGGGCAGCCTCGATGCTCAGAAAAAACCTTTTTTTAGTGCAAAAAAAAAGAAAAAGAGGTCATTTACTCAATTTCAAAATTTTTTCAAATTTTGTCTTTTGTTTCTGTAGGATAGTGTGCCCATCGATCACATCAGAAAGAAAAGAAAATGTCAAAAAACTAAACAATATGGCAAAAAGGAAGAAGAAAAGAAAAAAAGGGAAAAAAATTAAAAAAAAAAGTTTCGGAACGAGAAAGAGGGAAAAATGTTTCTGGAGAAAAGAATAAAAAAATATTTCGACAGACTTAAATTGAAAAAAAAAAAGCATTTTGAAACCTAAAAATAAGAAATGTTTCGGCTAAAAATGAAATAAAAATCTCGTAAAAAGAAATGACGAAATGTTTTGAGTTTTAAACGTTGTGTGAGCATCACATGAACTTTTAGCGACTTCTGTTAAAATAACTTTAGACCGATCGTGCGTTATAAAGGTGCGGACGCTGAGCGTTAATTCCCTACTCTATTGATCTTCTTTCTAACAAATAACACATATAGTGTGTTTTATATACCGGTTTGAAGTAAAAAAATAAGTTCATATACTGTAGCATATGATAGTTTTATATTATAATTGTTGAAAGTTTTATACTGTGGATGATTTATATTGATGAGTTCGAATTGGTATGTCAAACACACTAATAATTGTTGAATACTAAGGGCTATCGATTTTTTTTTTTAGGGTTATTAACATTAATGACCCTTAAATTTTAGAATCTCTCTCACTTTACATCTTGAACTTTAAAAATAATCACTTTACTCCCTGAACTTCCAATGCTTCTCACTTATCCCTTGAATTTTAAAAATCACTACTTTGACTCCTAAACTTTCAAATGCTCGTTAATTTGTCCCTTGAACTTCCTATTTTCCTTTCAAAGATAAGGAGATATTGTTGAATAATAGACAAAATAATAGATAAAATCTCTTTTTTGGCCCTTACAGGTAATCCATGTGCAAATCTTGAAGGCTTAGTTTCATCTATTTGATCGAAAAATCGAAAGTTTGGGAGGTAAATTGAGGAGCTTTGAAAGTCCAAGGTCAAAGTGGTGATTTTTAAAATTTAGGAGGCAAAACAAGAGAGAGCCTAAAGTTTAGGGATGTGTTAATTACCTCTTTTTTTTTTAAAAAAAAAAAGCATATAGAAGCAAAATACATAAAATAAGAGATTAATTAAAAGAATTCAACTTCAACTATAACCATTGTAACACTGTACCATTGAATTTCAAAATATAACATGCGTTCCCCCAAATCATGAAATGTTAACAAACTTACTCATTTTTGTTAGAACTTTTAATAAAACTTAGTATATAATTAAGATTTGATACATAATATAGGAGTTGGTAACTCCATCATATCTAAAGTTAATTTGAATCCAAAAAAAAGCCTTAATCTCTTTTTAGAAAAGCCTTAAAAAAATTTAAGCCAAATAATCTCTTCTTTTCACTTTCATGTGATTGCACTAAGGTAAGCTAATAGTTTAATATTTACTTAACTGTTTAATAATCCTATTATTTGTGTAATATCATTTCATTTATGCTCAAAATCATATTTAAGTAGTTTTTTTGTCAGCATTTCATAGATCGAAAGAATAAATATTATGTTCTAAAGTTTAAGAAAACGAATATTAGGTTTTTGGAGTTTGAAGGCAAAATGTTATAAGGTTACAGTTGAGGATAAATTTTTGTAATTTTTGTATCATTACGAGAAATATGCAATACAAACCTTTCATCATATATTATGACATCCTGTCATATCATAGCGTGAAACCCATTTTATTGCGGAGCACGTATGAAACAAGCATTGAATTATTTTATCGTATACCTAATACTTGGGGAATATATTAAACAAAGAAGGTATATACATAAGTATTGCTCCATGATTGAGTTCTTTAAACGTTATTTTCAACACAAATACATATTTCTTGAATAATATTTAATTACATGCCTACATCCCAAATTACTCTTTGATCCAAAGTATAAGGACAACAAACGAAAACGATAAAATTAGATCATATTCAAGTATAATTTTATTTGAGTATAATTTTCGATAAAATAAAAGCGTTCAACTCTCAGACCTTCTCTTTTTCTATGTAAAATCTCTGGTTTGATTTGATAGAAAGATTTAAAATTTGGGCCATTTTGGGATTTTATAAAGATTTGTGGGAAAAAAATTAATACTAGAGCCTTTTAGCACTTAACAAAAGAATAAATAACTTAATATTCTCTAAAAAATAATCAGATTTTCCCGCATACCCTCTCTCTCTTCCTCTCTCTTCCTTTTCTTATTCTCATTTTCACGCCCAAAGAAGCCCAGCTACTGCCCCCCTGTTAGCCAACTTCCAGCCACCGCCGCCTACATGCATTAGCCGAACAAGAACGTCGCTTCCTGAACCTCCAGCCGCCGAAGTAGCTCCAGCTTACTCGCTGCTGATCACCGTGGAGAAGCCCATGAAATTTGACATTTTTAAGCTTTCATGTGTGATTTCAGCACCGTCTAGCTTTGTCTTCTCCGGCTAAGCATACCATTGTGTTTTCGACGTCGAGAGGAGCAAGAACCACACTTTTCCCGATCTGATCATCGCCGTATTTTCTTGGGCCCACAGCACCTCCCATCAATTAACCCCTATTTGGAGATGGTTTTAACCACTCAGTTTTTATCACAAACTCAGTTATAAACAGTGTAAAGCTCTCACATGCTATAGTAACAATAAAAAAAATTGTTACAGTATAAAGCTCTCACATGCTACAGTAAAAGTCGTTCTAACCACTGGTTCCTTCTACTCTTCTAAACACCCTATTAGTTTTTGGTCATTTTTCGACGAATAGGGCATTGTTTGGTGGAACCACCACCAAAGGCGAGCTCCTCTCACCTAGAGATTCATTTCAATACCCTCTTCTACTACCACCTCCCCTATTATTGCCCATCAATGCTGGTCAAATGGTTGACCAGCCACCCAACTCTAAAGAAACTTCATACTATCCTATTTCTGACGCTCTCGACGTGATTATGACATTGAAATTACAAGATGGAGTTCCAAAAGGTTAGTGCAACAAGTAAAGCTTCCGATGGAGTTCCAAAAGGTTAGTGCAACAAGTAAAGCTTCCGATTCGAGCCTAACAGTATCAATTTTTGTGAACTAGAGCATTACTGCGCCTACAGACATTTCCGATAAGAATTACGACTATTTGAAAGTTTTAAAATTATTAATTGAATGATTTTGCAAAATGTGTGATATAACTTAATTTCATTGATCATAAAAATTGAATTGAATAATTAGAATTTCTTGTTTAATTGTTTATGTTGATAATTGAATAAATTGTTTATGTTGACTTATTGACTATGTTTGTTGGAAATGATTGATTATTGAAATGTATATATATGCTCTGGATGGCACGTCTTGCAGTCATATTGTGCCGAAAAAAAATTATTCTATGAACTGTTTTTTTTTTGCAAGTATGAAATTATGGTTTTAGTTGAATATAGTTGTTATGTTGCAGAATTTTCTTTAGGATTAACCTAACTAACATTGTAGTGAATTTAAGAGTTTCAAGAATGGGTGACTTGTCAAGACCTTACAAGGCACCGCTAGGTTAAACTATGGCCATTTGAAAAATTTCTCGAGGATAGTTATATTTACATTATTCATTGGGAGCATACTGGGTGCTCACTTGTAGCACAACAGACATCTTTAAAACTCTTTCTTTCCTCCTTTCCTTCATTAACAACCAGAGCTTGGTTTTTAGAAATAACGGCGAGTTTCTAACCTTATATTGGTTTAGATGGGTGATCATCAAATGTTTAAATTATATGATTGTTTGTTTGTATAATTAATTAATTAATTGTTTGTTTATTTATTCAATTGTTAGTTTATTTATTTTAATTCGATAAACTTTGTTGAATGTTAATTTGCTTAGTTTTTGTTTCAATTGACTTTGAAATTGTAAAGTCTGTATATATCTTTTCTTTTCTTGTAGAGAGACATGTACTTCTATTATTTATTTTTGTTTGATAGTTTTGAATCCGAGTGGTTAGTATTCCTACTGGGCTCTAGCTCACCCCTCTTTTCCACAAGTGGTGTTCAGTGTGAGCTAGATCAACAGAGTAGTTAAAACATTGAGAAGCTTGTGACTACACTTCGTGGTAATGTTTTTGGAGGGATCTTCATGATCACATTTATGTATCTCTTTGAACTTTGATTATTCATAGTAGAATTGTGACTTAAGAACTTTATCTATATTAAACATAAACCAGGTATATTATGTATTAAGTGGGCGATGCACGATGAACCCTTTTTGTGATGAACATTTTATCTTTATGATAACTCTGTGTAATTTTAACTAAGTTTGATAGATGGACCAATTACTGTGGGTTAGGAATTCAAGCAAAAAAGTAATCGAATACTTATTTGAAAAATTATTGTTTTATACTAAAACCCCTCCCCTCATGAAACTTTAAAGTTTTATCATTGGCCCTAATTAGTGACTAGGGTTTTCACCGCTTGCTATTCTCCTTTAGAGTCGAACTTTGGTACCGCCCCTTTGTTGGTCTTCTTGACCCTTGAGACGGAGCTTTGGGCTCCATGATGAAGGTTATTGTGTTGGTGTTAACCTCATGGACATGGGGGAGTGGTTTGGCGAGACATATAAGAAGGGTCAAGCTTTTCAGCTGGTTGTACTGGGTGCATTAGAGCTCTATCCACGCTGTGACTTTGGCATTTCAATCACCTCATCATGATGGATGTGTGTGAAAGCAAGGTCAATAGTGATGGGGTTGTGGTGGTTTTCACCAATGTGAGGTGCGTGGGGGTTCCAGCGGAATTGTGTTTTGGGAATGTAGCAAAACGCCTGGTTCAACATTCAGGTGATAACAACAATAGTTCTTTTTTTTTTTTTGTGGTGTCCCTGTTACCTTACGACATTGCTTTACGTAGCCTTTTTGGTTGCACTGGTCGGCTTGTCGTCGGTAATTTTGTCCATGTTGTCTCGGATTGTTGTTTGTGCAAAATAAAGGCAATGTTGGTTTCACCATGTAGGTGTTGTGCTTTATTTTTGCAATTTTTTCTTTATTCTATAATAATAGAGGTGGTCTCCCCACCATTTGAATTTGTCTATGTCAATATACTATAGTTTGTTCTAGGCGGTGTTATAAATGACCGTTGTTCCACCGATCTTTTGGTCTCCTTTGATTTGAGAACTCTATCAATTATAGAAGTATTGTTGAAAGAGCCATTTATGTACTTAATTATTAGTCTACCCATTCAATTTCTCGTCGTTGGAACTCAATGCATGTTTTAATCCTACTGTGTGTTTAGTTAGAATAAACTAGTGGTGGAATGGAGCTATGATCGAAGTTAAATGTCCTTATGTTATGATGTGAGGTCATTGAGTCAATGTTAGTGTGTTTTTTTTATTAACTCAAAACACAATTATTTTTTTTTAAATACCTTTTTTAACTTCAAAGTGAATTAAAATAAAAAATTATATTAGAATTCTAAAAAAAAAAGGTGATGCATGAATTTCTTTTGGATTAATTATAAAAATTCCTCCTGAACCATAACACTTGTAACACTTTGCCCCTTGAATTTTTAGATGTAACATCCATTTCTCTTAAAGTATAAACCATTAATAAAATTGGTCATTTGTTAGAATTTTAATAGAAAATTAATAAATAATTTTAAGATTAAGGTTATTTTGTAATCTATTCATAAAAATAACCATAAAAATTAAAACTATTGTTGGGGTATAATTTAGTTAGGCCCAAATTATCTATAGGCCTAGACTGCCTACAGTTGTAAAACGGGACAAATAGATCGAAGTGAGTCAATCGACATGAGAAGTGCGAGTCAAATTTGATTCATTCGATCAGCTTAATCTTGCTTATATCTATATTGCATTGGTTGTTGAAGGTAAATCAGACTCCTGTCTGAGTGTTCAACCGGATTGATCAGTACAAGTTCACACTTATCAGCACAAATTGGTGGTTACTTACATGTCTGATCATGAACTAGAATGTGAGTAAAGCATGATTTTTATAGCATATTACAGGTCACCACGTGTCCCACTATTGCGGTTACCCACAACGCATCACTCTACTTCATCAGACGGTTGAAGATGGCGGCTCATCCCTACTCAATATAAAGGGATAGCTTCTTTGTTGTGAAAGATATAGAGAAAAGCAAACAGAAGCACTACCAAATTAAATTCTCATATGTTCTTTTATGCTCTCTTGTAATCTGTACCCAAAAATCATATTATAGTGAAATACAGTGAACGTAGCTCTTTTAACAGAGTGAACCACTCTAAATTCTGCTTGTGGTATTTTTATCTTTACAGCATTATTTTATTCTATCCATTGCAATTTGATATCGTGTATTCATTTAAAAGTTAGCAGGTTTAATTAACGGTGATTTGTGGGCCCAAGTTCCTTGAACAAAATACAAACAATCTAAATTAACATTTTCAATATTTGATTATATATCCACTGTCTACAACTATAATAAAAATAGTCTTATAGATGATTAAAAACAAAAAAAAATAAAATAAAAAGATCCCTTTTTTTATACATCAAAATTTTTTTAAAATTTTGTTAATTTTTTTCACACTCAAAAAAATTTTGTTAATTATAAACACCAGTGAAATCTTCAAAAGTATGAAAGAAATTTTATTAAAACCATATGAGTTCTTTTCACTCTTTGAAACATTTATATTATATTTTTTTGTTACACTGAATATATTTTTGTTGTATTCTTTTTTACCATTGACATCTTTAACTTTTAAAATTTCAAAATACTTTTTGTGTGTAAAAAAAATAATAAAATTTTAAAGAAAATTTTGGTATATAAAAAAAAAAGGGTTCTAAATGATATCATAGTTTCAATTGAATTTTTTTAATCATTAATAAAGATTATTTTTATTAGAGTTTTAATTTTTGTATTTATTTTTATAAATTAGATTACCAAAATACCTTAATTTTAAAATTTTTTATCAATTTTTTGTTAAAATTTTAACACAAAGACTATTTTTATTAACATTCGAACTTCGAGAGAAACAGTTGTTAAGTTTTAAAATTCATGAGATAAAGCTTCATGAGAACTATAGGTCCAGGAACATTTTTGTAATCAGCCATTTTTAAAACTTTTTTAAATCTTCCTGCTCCGTCGCTTACCGACAATGTCTCTATCGTGTGGCACCAGCAAGCAGGCCAATAATTGAATCCAAATAGCTAGAAAAAATGATTTTGTATTTTCCAATCAGAGAACACCCCTAGCGTTACTATCATTATCATTGGCGAAGCTGAAGAAGGGAACTACGAAGAAGATGGAGAACGGCCGGTCGGCGGAGGCGGAGCAGCACTGCTGGCACTTCCGCCAGAACGAAGGCGAGCTCGAGAGGGCTTCTGCCATAACCGTCCGTGGAGTTCTCGACATGATTATGGCAAATCTCAACCAAAACGACGACGGCGACCAGGAGCCCGGGATTCCTCTCGGCCATGGCGATCCCTCCAGCTTCCCTCGCTTCCGGACTCCCACCGTTGCCGAAGACGCCATTGTCGACGCCTTGCGCTCCGCCAACTTCAATCGATATTCTCCGCCTAACGGTCTTCCCTCGGCTAGGAGGTATCTTAATTAACCTTTTTCTTATCAGTTGACTTTCTTTTCAATTAGGAGATTGATTAGTTTAGTTATTGTTGAATAGGATATTTAAAACGTCAGTTTTAACTAATCCTGTATAACTTTAAACACTGTAAAACTTCGTTAGCAATAATAAAAAACAAAAAATTACTACAATATAACTCTTACATGCTGCATTTTTAAACCTAAAAAAGTATGTTTCAATTCGTTCTTCGAATGGAAGCGAAGCAGGGCTGATTAAGCTAAATTCAGCTTTGACTTTAGTAAAAAGTAGTGTGAGATTTTTATCGTAGAGAAAGGCAAGAGATGGAGAAACATGCTCCAGACTATTAAATCTAAGCACAAAATATATTACCCAGAAAATCTAACTAAGACTTTTTCAATCTCAATCGGATGATTTTCAATTTTTATGATCTTGAAATAGGCCTTGAGGTATAAAAGAAAAATAATTTATTATTATTATTTTTTTTATTTTTTAATTGCACCAACTAGCCAATGCTAAAATTATTGAAGTCTAAAGATTACATTATCAAAGTATTACTATATACAAGAAAGTCAAATTATTCAAATTTTTGCTTCGTAGGGAAATATTAGAAAATTATATTTCTATTAGATTTCTTGGTGCAAAATAGATCCTTTTTAAGTTTGAGGCTTAAAATGTAACAGGGCTCTTGCGGAGTATCTCTCTCATGATCTCCCACATAGTTTGTCCCCGGATGATGTTTATCTCACACTTGGGTGCATACATGCTATCGAGACCATACTGACAGCTCTTGCCCGTCCTGGTGCGAACATTCTGCTTCCAAGGCCTGGCTTTCCCTACTATGAATCTCGTGCCGCGTGTTGCAATCTCGAGGTCCGTCACTTTAACCTTCTTCCTGATCAACGCTGGGAGATTGATCTTCAAAGTGTTGAAGCTCTTTCAGATGCCAATACAGTTGCCATGGTCATCATAAATCCTGGAAATCCTTGTGGAAGTGTCTACACGCACCAGCATTTAGAGAAGGTTTGTCCTCCAATCACTGTTGATTTTCATTTTTAAGTTTTCACGGAGAAATTTTTCAAGTCAGAAAAATATCATTTTTTTTTTATCATGTGTTATTGTAGATTGCAGAGATGGCTAGGAAGCTTAGAATTCTTGTAATTGCGGATGAAGTTTACGACCGTCTTACTTTTGGAAGTACCACATTTGTGCCAATGGGAGTGTTTGGATCTGTTGTGCCTGTTGTTACACTTGGTTCTATATCAAAGAGATGGTCTGCACCTGGTTGGCGTCTTGGTTGGCTTGTAACAAATGATCCCAATGGCATTCTTCGGAAAAATGGGGTCCTCTAATTTCTCTCTAAATCTCTCCAACTCTTTGTGTGCTCGAGCCTCTTTAGTTGACATTGTACTTGAATCATAAATTTGTTTAAGCACACACATAGACACCTTTAGGCTTATGATTGTTAGGACTCTAAGCAGAAGTATATTATATAGTTCTGATGTCAGATTCATTTTCCTCACAGGTGATCAAGAAAATTGTTGGTTCTCTTAAGGTCTCATCCAATCCTGTAACCTTCATACAGGTAATGGTATTTGCTATGCTATTTTTGACTAAGTTTATTGATGAAACGTGATTTTTCTTTTATCTTTTATCTTTCTGGTGCTATAACTTTCAATCTATTTCAGTTTATTTGTCCAAAGAAGAAAAATCTACCCGACTTTTGTTTGATACTTTATATTCTCACGTTGAGAGTAAACAGTTTCTGTAGTGGGAATGAGATGCTGCAGATTACATTGGAAAATCAAATTCTTTAACATGTAGGTTTGGTCCATCACATGTCTCTTCTGTTGCAATGGTGATTTAAGCTGTATCTTCCTCTTTTCAGGGGCAAAAAAAAAAAAGGAGGAAAGTTAAAGTTTCTGTCTTCCCAAATGGTTCTCAAACTTCATTAACGTCTGCCGAATAATTCAAGTAGAAAAAGGAAAAAAAAAAAAAAAAAGGAATTCAGACGGAAAAAGAATTCTTAATCATTTAAGTATAATCCATGCTTTTGCTGTTGATTTCTGGGTTAAATATTAAGCAATTTGGTTTATGCACCAGGGTGCGCTTCCTAACATCCTTCAGAACACGAAGGAGGATTACTTTTCAAAAATTATTGAGTCACTTAGAGAAACTGCAGATATATGTTATAATGCAATAAAAGAAATCCCTTGCATTACCTGTCCAAACAAGCCAGAAGGCTCCATGTTTGTATTGGTAAGTGACAGTACATTATTTACCTGCATAATTTCTTAAGCCACTAAAGAATTATGTGAAAAGTATTTGGGTTGTCTTGCAGGCGAAGCTAAACGTCTCTTTGTTGGATGACATTAGTGACGACTTGGATTTTTGCCTCAAGCTTGCGAAAGAGGAATCAGTTGTGGTTCTGCCTGGTAAGAAGAAAGTATTTACAGCAATCTTTATTTTCAGTCCTAGTTTGCATATTTGTTTAGAACAACTTTTCTCAACCCCAAAATCGTACACCTATACAAGATAATTTCCGTGCTTCTGTTTGACATTTATCCACAGCCCAATAGTAGAGAATATCATGGTACTTCGGGTATATTTTCTTCACATGAAGGAGAAAAGGGAAAGGAGAAGTGTTTTCCTTTCCACCTATTTGCATGTTCACTTGCAAAGGAGCCAGAGCTTTTTCTCAGTGGGGCACTATAAAGAAAATTAAAAATAGAATTTTATTGAATGAAGACATAATTGTATATTTTAATGATTGACTGGGCTATAATTATAATTTTGCTTATAAAATAGGGGCACAAAAACATATGTAAATTATTTTGTAGGGAAAAAACAACATATTTTAATTATTCTATGAGGGCACAACAATATTTTGTCATTATCTTGTGCGGGCAAGGTTGTAATGTAATTTCAAAATAGACATATAACTAAAATTTTAAACTACAAAATAGGGGTAAATATTTAAATTTTGAAAAATGAGTGGAGGCACGTGCCCCCACTCAAAACAAGGTAGCTCCACGAGTGCTTGCGAACTTATGCTTAATAATTTAGTGGACCCGTATGATATAAGAAATGAGGAAAGATAATGACATTTCCCCTTAAAATTGTTTCTCAATTAATTGGATAAAGGGTATGATTATTTAATCATACAATGACAATTGAGTAAGTAACATCTTATCTTAGGTCTAGTAAAAGCTAGAAAGGAAATTAGATTGTTTTTAATTCCATTTACCAATAGACAGGTAAACGCGAGAAAGAGAAACAAAATCCTCATTTATATTTGTTTATTTTCCTTTCCAAACCAATTACCTTTCTGATTACATTCCGTTATGTTTTGGTAAACATACCATTAGTTTGTAGGATGGCAAAGTTGGTCAGAATAAAAAGATTTACGTTCGTGTTTAGTTGGGCATTGGTGGCAATCAATGAGAAAAGTAACAATTAGAACCTGCATAATTCTATCTGAAAAAGAAAAAGCTTTATGATATATCCTAATGGGGTAGGAAATTCAACATTTTTTGTGCGAGGAAGTAATTCTTATATATCACATTTATGTTTGCAGGTGTAACGGTGGGAGTGAAGAATTGGCTGCGCATTACTTTTGCTGTTGAGCCTTCGGTTCTTGAAGATGGCCTTGGAAGGATAAAGGCCTTTTGCCAAAGGCATGCCAAAAACCAATAGGATTTATTATTATTATTATTATTTCAGGATGATAAACAGTCCCATGAAAATTGGCAGTTAGTATCGCAAGTTATCAAATAAAATCCCTCTCTAGTGAAGATCAAGTCAGAATAAGGCAGGGTGTCTGAAGATTACCAACTTTTGTTAGTTCTCATGCTTGCATGCACCCAAAAATGTCCAACTTCTCGTTGGGTCTAGTGATGTCTGTGTCAAGTCGGAGATTTGCAACTAGGCATTGCTTTTCATGTTCTTGAACTCTTGGCGATAGGGTCGTGTTAGTTTTTAGATATCCATATTATTGCAATAAACGCGGTTTGAGATCAATGACTTTGGGTTGATCTTTTAATACTTGATTGTAATGCTTCATAATTGCATAATTCCTTAAATAAACTATTTTTGATTGTCAGATTCCTTGTCTATTGTCTTAGAAATGATTGTATGTTTGCACCTTATTGGCTTTCACTTGCAGCAAAAAACTTGGTAATGCTGGCACTGTCATATCAAGGTAAGATTTGGCACTTTTACTAATTAGCACATAACTGAGAGAGTTTTCATAACAATCCTGAGAGAAAGAGAGAGAGATCAACCAACAGATGTTGTTGATCACCACCTATCAAGCTGAATACATAAACCTTATTTCTAATTCTTGGCTAGTGGTTTATGTTTACATGTTTAGATCAAAGCTGGAGAGTGTGAAGTGAGATCCAACATTTTGCCAACTACTCCCTGAACTTTATTACTCGTATCTTATAGCTTCTTTGCATGTCTTTTGCAGAAGGCTTTTAGCCTCCCAAGGGCATCTTCAAGAGAAACAAGCTCGGCAGCAAATGTAATTCGAACCCAGTTTTTCAGTCCAACAGAAACTCCTGCAAGCCATCAACCAACAGTAGTTTAGTGAACCATCAAATTTGAATGAAATTTTGCGATGTCACATATTTGAAACCACTATCACTGCCCATATATCAAATGCTAATCCATCACAAAATCAATGATGATTCATATTCACCATAGAATAGTGAATTATATGCCGTAAAATAGGTACGGTAAAGAACAAGTGTTTAAGTGCGTTTCTCCTTACCTGGCAGAATAACGACAGATTCCTCCTTAGCCAGCTTGAGACAAAAGTCTACATCATCAACAATGTCTTCAAGTTGGGATGAGTTTAGCTTGACCTAAATTATAGAAAACCTGTCAATGAGTGTGGAATTGCGGCATGAACATGGCATAGTCATTCTCGTATTTTGCGTTCTTAGTTCTCACCATTACAGCCATGGATCCTTCTGGTTTTTGTTGACAAGTAAGGCAAGGAATCACCTTTACTGTTTCATACAAAAGGTCTGCAGCTTGTCTCATTATGTTGATGATGTTCGAAAAGAACTCTTCGTTTGTTTTCTCAAGAATCTGAGGAAGTGCAGCCTGAGAACACAAGCCACATCAGTTCGGATTTCACATTATGTTTCTTCAACTCAAATAAGCTCAAATTCCACCTTAAAAAAAGGAGAAATTGAATGGGCTACCTGAAGGAAGGTTGGAGTGTCAGTAGTGATGTTCAGGCAGTTCTTAATGCTCTCAACTATCTGTGAATAAGAAAGTAGAATAAGATGACATACATTTTAATTTTGTTGAAAGAAACAATGATTCATGAAAGGCCAAGAAAGAAGACAGTTTGAGAATATATAGACAGAATAAGCAACCCCAGTTTTTGCAAGTATGCCATTGGGATCATTTGTCACAATCCAACCAAGTCTCCAACCAGGAACAATCCATCTCTTTGATATGGATCCAAGTGTAATTACAGGCACAAGCGATGCAAACTCTCCCATTGGCACAAAGGGATTGCTCCCAACCACTAAATGGCCATAAACTTCATCAGCAATCACCAGAATCCCGAGTCTCCTTGCCGTTTCCGCTATCTACATGCACAAAATTAAGCAAACACAAATTCTTCAAATCTACATCGTCCTATATTTATGTCGAATTAATGCATTTTGAAGTCTAATTCTGTACCTTTTTCAAATGCTGGTACTTGAACACACTTCCACAGGGGTTGCTGGGATTGATGATAACAATAGCTGCAGTGTTCTCATCAGCAAGAGCTTCAACGGAATCAAGATCCACTTCCCAACCCTTTTCGGGAATGAGATCAAAATGGCGGAATTCAAGTTTTTCATAAGCTGCTCGAGCTTCATATTGAGGGTAACCTGGTCTTGGAAGCAGAATGTTGGCTCCAGGACGCGCCAGAGCAGATATAATGATCTCTATTGATTGTGTGCAGCCAGATGTGAGGTAAACATCATCTTCTGATAGCTGGTAGGAGAGATCTTTAGAGAAGTACTTCGCAATGGCCCTGGTGCGAAATCCAAGGTTTATATTAGCATGAATTTGATTGATTTCATATATACGCAAGAATGTAACCAAGCTCGTCTAAAAAAAAAAAGTTAATTAGGTTTCGTTTGGCAAACATATTAGTTTCAATTGCTACAAGCTCTCACATGTTACAGTGTAAAACAACAGTTTGTTATGTTTTAATTCCAACTCGTAATTCCAACTAGGTTACCAAATACTCTCTAATTGTTAGTTTATCAATCATTGTAGCATGTGAAAGCTTTATAATATAGCATATTTTTATTTTATATTATAGCATATGAGAGCTTTACAATATAACAGTTGAAACTTTGTTATAAGCTCTCACATGCTACAGTGTAAAACAAAAGTTTATTACGTTTTAGTTCCAACTTGTAATTCTAACTATGTTACCAAACACTCTCTAATTGTTAGTTTATCAATCATTGTAACGTGTGAAAGCTTTACACTAAAACATATTTTTACTTTATATTATAGCATATGAGAGCTTTATAATATAGCAATTGAAACTTTGGTTTTGAAACTTGATTCCCAAACGTTCTACATCTAGAATTTATGTTTCATGGGTTTGTAGTCATACATATGCACAAGATAAACCCCTAAAGAAAATCAGGCGAATATTGATTGGTCCTGAAAGTTGACTTGGGTGAAAATAAACCCTCGAGGTGGAAAATTCATGGTAACATTAGGGGTGTTCTTGGTTCGGTTACTATCGATTTTGGTCGGTTCGGTTACCGAACCGTAACTGTCGATTTTTAGAATTCAAAAACCAAAACTACACCGCATACCAAGAGTATTCGGTTGGTTAACCGACCATTCATGGTCGGTTTCTATTATCGGTTCGGTTCGGTTTTCAGCAGATAGTAATCTAATGGTATACAAGAAGCGTACTATCAGTTTACCACATTTTATTTTATTTTTTTGTTAAAAAATTGCTAAAATAGTACAATGTATTGTGTATTGTTTAGGTTCTTTTTGAAATGGTGCTAAAAAAAAAATACTTTAATGGCAATTAACATTTACAATTTGTCATAGCACTTATATTGAAATCATTAAAAATCTTTGAGAATAATATATATATATATATATATATATATTATATTTATTTGAGTTTTTAAAATTGTTTTCAATTTTCATGAGACCAACAAACTTTACTTTAAAGTATAAAAGAGAAACACGTAATAACCTTTTGAGAAAAGCAGAAGCAAATTGAGCATAATGAGTCACATAGACCAAAATTTTAAACTGAACCAACATAATGAGTCACTTAACTGAATCGAACTGAAATTTTCAAACCGAACTGAACCGAAAATTATAAACCGAATCGAACTGAAATTTTCAAACCTAAACCGAACGGTCTAGTAGTGGACGGTTCAGTCGGTTAACCGAACCGAACTTCTTGGGTTTCCACAAAACCGATTTTTTCGGTTTTTTGTCAGGCGGTTTCGGTCGGTTTCGGTTTTTCGGTTTTTGTATACAGTCCTAGGTAACATGGTGGAGAGATTTGCTTGACTAGGTTGTAAGTTTTAGGATTAAATCCCAACAACCCAACATCTGTTATACAGATTCAGGACTGAATCTGCATGTAATAAGCAGATAGGTTGAACTTACTACTTTTAACTTCTGAGTTTAAAATAAGTAACATAGCAAAAATTCACAACAAAATATACTTACTAGAAAAAGTAGTACCAGCAGTATTTGAGAAACAATAAGAAACATTTGCACATTCTGGCAAATAAACAAAAGGCTAGCAAATTATGAATCGATGTGGTACCTCCTTGCCTGAAGAAGGCCAACGGTAGGAGCATAAGAGTTGAACTCGAAGGATTGTAAGGCGTCGGAGACAGCTTTGACGGCGATCGGGGTCGTGCGAAAGCTAGGAAACTCAGTGGGGTCACCACGGCCAAGCATAATGCTTGGTCTGATCTTATCGCTTTTGCCAAGGTTGTTTACGAGCACATTGAGCATTCCTCGGACGGAGATAGAGGCTGCATTGAGCTCTTTGTTGCCTTGGAATTTCCATTTGATCTCATTTTCAGAATTATTACATCCCTTATTCTCCATATCTATGGGGTTGGTGGCGAAACAAAGAGAGAAGTGCACTATTTCAATTGGCAGGTTTGGTGGAACCGTTTTATTTTATTATTTTTCTCTTTTTTTAGTAGAAAACTCTTATTTTCTGTCTTTTGTTCTGTTATTTGTCAGTTACCAAAACCACGTGGATGGATTTTCTGATTTTTTTTATTTCAGTGTACAGAGATTTGTGTTGCGTGAATACGTTTGCCAGGTCCTCGGGCAATTATTTCGAATAATTTGTTAAAGGGAACCACATGGCAAAAAGGAAAAAAAAGATTGTTGGGTGAAATTTTCAAAATCCTCTATTCCTTTATTGCATAATCAAAAGTTAACGCATGAATCAATAGCAATTAACACATTAATCAATAGCAATTAAATGTCAAAATTTGACATATATTATACTTGATGTCAAATTTAGCAATGCAAGAGATTCTATCATGTATATTTATACCTAGTATTTTGGTGGATAATTTCATCAATACTATTAAATTAACCTTTTAAATTTTTTAAAAAATTTTACTTGAAATATTAGTGTGTTAAGATAAACTTTCCATGTTTTATGTTAATTTCAACTGATACATCATCATTTTTTATCGCTATTTCCCTTAAATCTAAGCATCTACTAATATTTTTATCCTTCATTTTAACACAAATGCCTTTTTTTTCTTTTTTCGTTAATTTCAACCAATTACTTCCTTCGCGAAGTCCATTTGGGTGTATGATGCGAACCAAAATTACATTATTCAGAATTCAAAAATTATATGTAAGTATAGATGTTATTTTTAATATTTAATTTTAAATTTAGATTCAGATCTATCTCGTGAGATTATTTTGAATTTTAATTAAATTTATCTTACTAGTTTAAATTTCTACAAATACATACATAGTGGTCGTAATTTTTATTCAGACTTTAATAAGCAACAAAATGTAGATATTTTCTTCCTCCCGTCCCCTTTTTTCCCTCTAGTTTTCTACTTCTTCCCTCTATTCTTCTCATCTCTATAATTCTTTAATCATCGTGGTCTCGAAAAACAAATAGTTTGTTAGACAGTGAATCATTTACTTATTAATGGTACGTTTTGTTCATAGGTTTAAACAAAAAAAAAATTAAAAAAAAATTTAAATCTTTGTAAAAAAAAAAAATTATGCCAAAATGATTTAAAATATATTTAAACTTATGAACCAAACCCACGTTAAAGTTTCCTCCGAAGGATCGTAGAATATTGGGTTTAAGCTTCACCTAAATATTCCCAGTAAAGACAAAGTTGCCTCTTAGATGTTTGGACAGACAAGTAGCTACAGCTATATAGGATTTAAAAAATGAAGAAAAATGAATATAAGTTGGAAGCCGTACAAGTAAGAAAGGCAATAAGACTGCCTAACTTTGTCCCATGCTCAATAGCTCGCATTACAGCTAATTAAAAAAACAAGATCCTCCACCTACTCCACTTCATCTTGATTAAAGGTCAGCAAATACGTGAAAAGAGGTTTGCTTATTCAGTTTATAAATAAAAAATTCCACTAATATAATTGTACCATATCATCATTACTTACTACCTGCTATTTCTCAACTGTCTAATTTTAATAAGAAATGATGCACCTTTTAAAATGCACAAACAAATATTATTCTTTACCATAAAACCCTCCTCATAAATATTGGAAGAAAAAGCACATAGGTTCAATGCTTATTTAAATACTAGTATCATAAATAATATCTAACCACTTACAGTCGTTTAAAAAATTTAAAATGCCTTTGAAATGACTTTTTTATGTTTTAATATTTGAATTTATTAAATGATCTAATATAATATAGTTAATTGGACAGAATTAAAAACACACGAAATTATACAAGTAAAGTCTTACACGTAACGTAGAACAGTGACAGATGGTAAACTTCGCTTCACTTGCCTACATGACTACCAAACGAATGTATGGGCCCATATTAATTGAGTTCAACCAGCTATGAAATGCAGCAAACTAAACGGAGATTCTATACACGAACTACATATATATATATATATATGTATATATATATATAGTGCATGATACCAAATACATGTGTGTGCGTTTGTGAATCCAATTTGTTTAGTCCTTTTTTGTGTGTGTGTGTGTGTTTTTGAGTATGGAAAACGGGGTCGACACAAAATGGGGATTTAAAGGGAACAAGGAGGTGAGCTCGGCTTCCGTATCTGTTCGAGGTGTTCTCAACAAGCTCATGGAAAACATAGACATGAACAATAATATGGACGACCAACGACGTCCCGTTATTACTCTGGCTCGAACTGATCCTTCCGTCTTCCCTTGTTTCCGAACGACGCCGTTTGCCGTCGACGCTGTCGCGGACGCCCTCAGGTCGTTTCAGTTCAACGGTTATCCCCCAACTGTTGGTGTGGCTTCTGCTAAAAAGTATGTTGAGTATTCTTCTTCTTCTTTTCTTGTTTTTTTCTATTGATATATATATATATATATATATATTTTTTTTTTTTCATTAATGATATTTTTTCTTCTTCTTTTGCGGTAATGAGATGAAATGAAAATTAAAAATAATATGTCTGCTCAAGCGTCCATGATTTTTTTTTTTCATATAACTATCATGACTTTTGTGTTATTATATCTTAGCATATATTACTTTATTTTATTCCATGTTTGGTACACACCGTATTATATAATAACATACTAATACAATATTTGATATGATCATTATATTGTATAAGTTAATACAGATGATAAATTAATATGGCCAATGTCGTATTATAAAATATGACTCATTTTTAATGTATTGTATTGTATTGTATTATTTTATATTGGGTATATAATTTTTGGCAGAATTAGATCCAACATAAGGTTGAGGTTAACCCAACACAGATTCAGCCAGAATCTATAATTTTCTAAAAATTTGAAAGTAAATTTATATTTTCTAAAATTGTATTTTAGCCTCTTAACTTTTTTAAAATTATGTTTTGACCTCTATATTTTTTTAAATTATATTTTAACCACATATTTTTTGAAAATTTATATTTTGACCCATTAGTTGTAATAAAATTGTGTTATGACCCCAAGATTTGTAGAAAATTACATTTTGAAGCCTTAAACTTAAAAAATTACATTTGACCTCCTATATAATATGTTATGCACCAAACACCAATTAAATTATAATAATACAGCACAATACAATACAATTCAATACATTTTATACAATACAATATAATATAATCTACTAAACATTACCCATATGTATATCAAAGGTCCCAAAGGACAGTGTGACTATGAGGTCCTCATTCCTAGAGTTGTGGGATTTAGAGCTGTACAATTTTGAAAACTTTCAAAAAAAGACAAAACTCTATTACGAAGCGACAATAAATAGATAAATATATATATATTCTATTTTTCTTTTGCATAAGAAAATAGTCTCAGAAAGACAAACATCAAACCACCCCATCCTAGAATAGTGTAATTCTAATAACCTAAAGCATGTGTGCTTGCATTTCTTTTATTTTTCCATATTTCTCAAAAATCCTGTTCATTTACTCACGTTACCCAACTTTTTGTTTTCCATTTTAAACAGGAGGTAGGTTAGAACCGAGGGCCCCTTGTAGTAAAAGTTATAACTAATAGAGTGTTTGGCATTCTCCAATTTTTTGGTTAAGAGCCCTTTGTAGTAAAACTTATAACTAATGAAGTGTTTTGACATTTTCAGTTTTTTAGTTGTTGTAGTGTCTATAGTGGTTTTAACCAAAATTGGTTCAAATTATGATTTGAACCAATACTCCCAAATACCTTCTAAAATTTGAGGCATGTTAACATGGACATGTTTGGCACATAATATTGTATTGTATTAGGATTATACAATAAATTGTTTGGTATTGCACTGCATTAATATGTTGTATTACATTATACAATATTTGTTTACTATCGTTTTGTATTATATTGGTGTTTAAACTTTAAATATAGTAAATTTACATAATGGTTTTTGGGTTTGAAATTCAAGACTAGTCGAGGTCAAGATTTGGGATCGAATTGTGGTAGGGAATCAAGGTTAGGATCAAGATTTGGGATAGGAATTGGGGAGGAGATTTGGGGTTGACATTGAGATTCAAGATCAAGATTGGGATTCAAGACTGGGATTGGGATTAGGAACCAGAGGCAGGATTTAGGATTGAGATTAGAATTCAAAACCAAGGTCGGGATTGGGACTCAAGACCAGGGTTGGGGTCTAGATTTGGGACTAGGGTCAAGGTCAAGATTTAGGTTCAATGTCAGCGTCATGATTCGAGGTCGATATTGGAATTTGAGACTAGGGACTGGCTTGGGATTTAAGAACAGGGTGAAGGTTGTGGTTGAAATTTGAGGTCAACGTTGGAATTTGATGTCAGGGTTATGATTTAAGATGAGGGTCGAGGTTGGAGTCGAGATTTGAGTTCAGGATCGTGATTCAGGACTGGGTCAAGGTCAGGGTCGAGATTCGAGACCAATATCAAGATTCAGGATTTAGGGTCAAGGCAGGAATTTAGGACCAGGGTTTAGGTCAAGATTTGGGATTGGGGTTGGGATGTGAGATCGAGTTTAGGATCAAAGATCGAGGTTGGGATTTGGGACCAGACGTTGGGATTTAAGATCGAGGTTAGGATTTGAGACTAGAGTTACAGTCGGGGTCGAGATTTAGGACTAGGATTAGAGTTAGGATTTGGCATGCAGTATTAGCACTTAGTGTCGGGGTCTTGAATCATGACCCCGACATTGGTCCTGAATCCCAACCCCGAAACAGGTCTAGAATTTCAACCCTGACCTTGGTCCTAAATCCTCACCTCGAATCCCGACCCTAGTCTCGAATCCCAACTTCAACCCCAGTCCAGATCCCAAATCTTGATCCCGACTCGACCCTAGTTCTAAATTCTGACCCCAACCCTAAATCCTAAGTCCCAATCTTGACCATGACCTTGGTCCAAAATCATGACCTTGACTCTAAACCCCAACCCTGATCTCAGTCTCGAGTTATGACATTGACCTTGAATCCTACCTTGACCTCGACCTTGACCTCGATCATGCATCTCAACACCAATCTCAAACCCCAAATCCTAACCCTGACCCAATCCGAAATCTTGGCCCTGATCCCAAATCTCGATCTTGACCTCGAATTACGACCACGATCCCAAAATCCTGACGTTGGCATTGACCTCAAATCCCGACCCCTACTCCAATCCTAAATATTAACCCCGACCCCGATCTCGAGTCCTGATCTCAACCTTGGTCTTGGACCCCGACCCCTAATCTTGACCCAAACCTTGGTCTCGACCCTAACCCTGATCCTAGTCCCGAATCTTGATTCCAACCTCGAATCTCAATGCCTACTTTGGTCCCAAATCTTGAACCTGGTCTCGAATCTCGACCTTGACTTTAGTCTCAAATCCTAACCCCTACTTCGAATCCTAAATCCCGACCTTAACCTTGGTCCCGAATCTCGAGGTTCACAAATCTCGATCCCGGCCTCAAATCCTAACTTAGACCCTCATCCTGAATCTTGACCCTAACCCTAATCCCAAATCCTGACCTTAAATCCCAACCTAACCTCCGTCTCAAATCCAGAACCTGACCCCAAACCCCTTCTTGAATCCCATTCTAAAACTTCAACTTCAATATCACTTTTTAATATGTTTTAAATTTTTGATCGATTTGTTAATACACACTTTTGGTTTAAATTATACAATGCGATCTAACACGGAGATTTTAGTCGTATTTACTTTCACGACCTATATTGTATTAATTTTTTTATTTTATATTAAATAATACAATACATAAATGTCACCAAAAATTTATTATTTTGAAATAATACGATATGAAGTGCTCTATCAAAAAGATGTTCATGACTAAGATTTTTTTATATCATGATTGTACAATTTATCCAAAATCAAAGCCATCATATTTGTACTTTTGACTTTTGATAATAGGGCTATTTCCGAACATCTCTCTTCTGATCTCCCCTATAAGTTAACGCCGGAAGATGTTTACCTCACTGTTGGATGCACACAAGCCATAGAGATCTTAATATCAGTCCTGGCATCTCCTGGTGCCAACATTCTGCTCCCAAGACCAGGCTACCCTCAATATGAGGCTCGAGCTGCTTTCGACCACCTCGAAGTTCGCCATTTCGATCTCTTGCCTGATAAGGCCTGGGAAGTTGATCTTGATTCTATTGAAGAAATTGCAGATGAGAACACTGTTGCCATGGTTATAATCAACCCTGGAAATCCTTGTGGAAATGTCTTCACACGCCAGCATTTGAAAAAGGTTCTAATAGTACTTGTAGTTTTTTTCTTTTCAAGTTTTCGTCGTTCGAATCATTGTGTTTTGTTGCACCAATTATACTAAAAGTTTTTTTGGCCTATCGGTAGCTCCTGAGGTGAATTTTTGGGATAATTTACGTTTTAGTCTGCCCTAATATATAAGGAATTCTGGAGCAGTTGCTTTGGTATAGAAAAATAGAGACTAAGAGATGCATCTTGAGGGTAGATTATGTATTTCTTCTTCTTTATACTTTTTTTTAAAGAAAATCTTCTCGTCATATTTTGCAGCAGAAAGGGAATATAATAATTAAGTGAAGGAACTAGATCATTATAAATTTTGTGTGTGCGCTCAATTTATTTCTTGCTTTTCATCTTGTTTTCTTATTTCTACGTAGCGGAAAATAGGGCTTTTAATTCCTACTACAAATTGTTTTGGGGTGAGCTTAGGTTGCAGAGATTGCAAGAAAACTTGGGATATTTGTGATATCCGATGAAGTTTATGGTGGTCAAGCCTTTGGGCGTAACCCATTTACGCCAATGGGAGAGTTTGGATCAATTGTGCCTGTTATAACACTTGGCTCTCTCTCAAAGCAATGGGTTGTTCCTGGTTGGAGACTCGGTTGGATTGTGACATGCGATCCTAACGGTGTTCTTAAAAGTTCTGGGGTTTGTCTCTCCCTTCGATCACGATCTCTTATTGTTGATTTGAATTACTCTACTGAGAGCAATATATAAGCTGGTTGATCCGCTTGTTGTTTTTGCTTCAGTTCAATAATTAAGCTCCACAACTTAACAATATCTTCATTCTCTATGCAGTTTCTTGACTGCGTTAAGAGCTATCTCGATGTCACTTCTGATCCCCCATCATTCATACAGGTAATAAATTTGTTCAGTTGCAAAATTCCAGCTTGCTAATCATTTTGTTAAGTATATGTTGACATATTGTTCATGTTCTAGGGAGCACTTCCTCAAATCTTTGAAAAAACAAGAGGCGAATTCTTTTCGAACATCCTTAATATACTGCAAGAGGCTGCCAATATTTGTTATGACAGAATACAGGAAATTCCTTGCCTCACCTGCCCGCACAAACCAGAAGGCTCAATGACAGTGATGGTATGGTTCACTCAATATTTTCCACATGACCTTTCTGTTTCTGTTTTTGTTATTGTTTTTCTTCCTCAATTTGAATATCTTCATTGAATATTATTCTATCAATAATTTTTTTTAACAGGTGAAGATAAATTTTTCACTCCTTGAAGACATTAAGGATGACATGGACTTTTGTCTCAAGTTGGCTAGAGAGGAATCTGTAACTGTTCTGCCAGGTAAAGAGAAACACTGCAACTGCTGACTAATGTGTAAAATGAATAAAACCCACTTCACTTGCTTGAACATACCAACTCTATGAAAAACTTTGCAAAAAAAATTTTATCTAATGTAAGCCCTTTTTGGATCTTGGTGTTGTCTTTGAATTGTTAGATTTTTGCTTGTTGCAGGTTTTGTTGTTGGTCTGAAAAACTGGCTCCGAATAACTTTTGCAATTGATCCTTCGTCTCTGGATGATGGCCTAAGAAGGATAAAAGCCTTCCATTCAAGGCATGCAAAGAAGCTAAAAAGTTAATAATCGTTATCTATAATATTGAGGGTGTGGATTATGGCTAGATTTGAGCTCAGATTGCATATATATAATTTTTCTACTATAGAAGGTTGTTATTTATACAAAATAACCTGACCCTGCGAGTATGCTTTCAGGAGGATATAATATGATATTAATTGCCAAAATAAACATGCAAAATTTTCATGACAAGGATTCATGTTGTCATGTCATGGTATGATATGCTGCCATTGTGATGTACAAGTTTGTAGTGCTCACTGCCTCAGTTATGTGGTGAAACTTTCATGAATATAGTTGAAACAGTAAGGATTTGCGTGGTTTTTTCCCCGAAATCTATAGAAAATTATACAATATGTGGCATTTTAAAACAATGTAATTATTTATGCCATAAAAAACAAAACTTAAAAATTTTTATGCCATAATATGCCACAAATCTTTCTCAAAAAAAAAAAAAAAAAAAAGAAAAACCTATTTTTACCCCTCTCTTCACTGCTTTAGATCCCCTGTTTCTCTTGGTCTCCCTTCATCCTCCTCCGCTGCCCTGGTGCAACCATGATCGTCGAAGTCGATGGTGATCGCCCTGGTTCTACTTTTAACATGACCGCCTCTCAGCCTCGAGTGCGATTGGTCGGATCTCGGCTCATTCCCTCTCCAATCGCGGCAGGTAGATCGTCATCGTGCAGGGAGTCGTCCCAATCACTGTTGTTTGATTTGACACGAGGAGAAGTTGATCTCCTTGTCTGCCGAGATCCGCTATGTTTGGTTTAGTGTCTGCCCTCACGACCAAGATCTGCTGAGATTGAAGAAGAAAGAAAAAGACAGATCCCCGAAGGCCGTCGATTTGCCGGCACTGTGTCTGAGATGCAGTCACGTCTGCCAAAATTGGCCATGAATTGATGTTGTTGCAGTTTTTTTTTATTTTAATTTTCTATTTTTGTTGTTTTTATTTTTTTTTTTCTCTGCTCTTTTATGGCTGTCGGCGACCTCGTCAATGCCAAAGACGAGCAGTGAGGGGAGAGAGAAAGAGAGGAGAAAAATATCAGTTGAAACATGAAAAATGTGTCAAAAGAAATTGCGATGTAAATGCACCGATTTGTGGCATAAGAATTTAACACATCGTATGACATAAAAAAAAAATTGAGTCTAATCAATGACATTTATGTGAATTTGTAATTTCTTTTTTTTTTTTAATACGTAGTTGTTACTTAAACTATATAATTTGATGCTTAACATATCTTTATATAATTTCCTTAGATTCGTATAATATTTTTTAAACATAATAATAATTATGTAAAATTGATCCTTTTAAAATAAAACCTTTTTAAAACATTTTTAAATTAAACATCGTTATAAATTTTCTTATTTGAAACTTATGTATATTTGTTGTAGTAAATATTGTAACATATGGAATCATCTAGACTAAGCCTGTATAACTACAACATCAATTTTCAAAACATACTTACATAAAACTACTTAAACATGCATACATAATTTATTATACATATTGTGGAATATATCATTGCATAAGCGGTATCTATTGATATCTTCATCATTCGTCTGTCACTCACTATTACCTATCAAGTATTGCTATTAGGTTTCTTACTTGTAGCATGAACATAACTGAACAAGCTTTCGCTTTGTAAGTAGAAACTTATGCTCACAAAACATAATTTAAAATAGTTAATAAATTATTTACTAAAAAAATATTTAATAAATCATGCATGAGTCGATTATGCCTTTTTATGAACATATCTTATCTTACATAATAAGCCCATGGGTTCATACTAGTTGCGTTCAATCCTCGGAAGGTTGGGGTTCTCGAGGCCCCCAAAGACACTAAGATCATAAACTTAACTTAACTTAATGTCTTTCCATAGGCTAAGTGGTTGTTACGATACCCTTAACTTATCTTGTCTTATTTGTTTCACTTAACTTATTGTGTGTATGTAATATAACATGTTACTACATAACATCATGTATCATATATCTAAACATGTTTGACTTGAAAATGAATATACAGTGTAATTAACAATGCATATATTACACATGGTGTATGACATAACCTAATACGGTATATCATACCATGTCATATCATAACATAGCATAACATGACATAACATATCATGATATATTATAAACATAGCATAGCGCGATATAGCAAAACATAGCATAACATTACTCATGCATTTCATATATCACATAAAACATGTAAAAACATTTTATTTTGAAATGCATGAGTAATGTTATGCTATGTTTTGCTAATTTTGAAATGCATGAGTAATGTTATGCTATGTTTTGCTATATTGTGCCATGCTATGTTTATAATGTAGTTTTTATGCTGCGAGCGAGATTCCTATTTACTTGGTTTTTGAAAAATAGAATCTACTATCTTGCCGAGTTCCTCTCCACTCACACCCAGGTTCTATAGAAAAACACCCAATTAGAGTGTGAGCTTAACTTATTTTTTGCTAATTAATTTAGCATATCGTAAAAAGGAAATTAAAACCTTTCTTAAAGTGTTTTCTTTTATTATAAGAATACATAATCATTTGGGTAGTTAAGAGAATTAATTAAATTACCTTTATAACTTAGAATTTATGTTTAAATAATTTTTCTTAATTGCTTTTAGATCATGCTTACATTAATAAGTAGTTACATAATTAATTAATTATCTTCTTCTAGGAACTAAGCTTGATAATTTTTCATACTATTTATGTTGAGTTCATATTTGTACAAAAAGTCCATTTAAAAATAAATAGTTTCATTTGGCGCGTAAGATCATATTTAGTTACTATTCATTTTAATAGGCCCAATATGGTCCACTTAAACTAAAGTGTCCTATGATATTTTAAATACCAAGGGCATGTTTGGCACACCATATTGTATTGTATTGTATTGTATTACATTACATTTTTTTTTGTATACAATACAATACAATATAATACAATACAATACAATATGGTGTGCTAAACATGCCATAAGTCGAGAGGGACTTTGGTCTAGGAAGAGTCATTAGACGTGAATAGGTGTTGGGCCCATATTTTGGCATTCTAACGTTGCGAGTTTTCATAAATCCCATCCAAAAAAAATCATTTGAAAAATCTTCGTAGTTGTTTGTGAAACCTTGTATTTCATATATAAAAATTTTATGTCAAAACATATCTTAAAATGGAGTCCGAATTTGATAAAATCATGACCCATCAACTCACATAATTTTTTAAGTCTAACAATTGTTCTGTTGGTCTTAAAAATAATTATGCCGCTAAACATTTGATTTTGTTGAAAACTAGTATGATTAAGGCACTTTTGTGTTAGTTTTAAAAATCACTATATAACTATATATTAGAGATAGTTTTTTAAAAAACTTTATTCACAGAAGTTCTTCGTTTTAACAACATCTAGAACTTTTATGTTTTTAAAATCCTATTTTTTGTTTTTAACATTCAGTCATTTTTTGAACTTTATCGAATGAAACAATTTTTTATAGAAAAAGTTTTGATTGCTTTTAAAAATTTGTTTTAAGCTTTGTGTTAGATGCAAAACCTTAAAAATTTTTCTTTACAAAAGTTTTTCTTTTCATCGAGATCTAAAGCTTTTGTTTTTTGTAAAAATCGTAATTTGGATTTTTTGGGGGCCCTTTTTATCAAACAAAAAACTACGCTATTTAAAAAAACTACACAGTTTCAAAAATCTGCCCAAAGTTCTATCTTGGAGGCATAATCATAAAAATTTTTCTTTATAAAAATTCTTCATTTTGTCAAAATCTAAAACTTTTGAGTGTCGCAAAAATTATGGTTCGACCTCTAAGAGGCAGCTTGTTTTTGGCAAAAACTATGGTTGCCCTAGAAAACAATTTTTGTGTAGTTTTTAAAAACAGTCTGAAACTCACTCTTAAACTTAGAATCACGAGAAACCTTGGTCATGGGAATTTATTTGAAAAATCGAGACCAAAAAGTTTCATGTGTATGAAAATCACAAAATCGACCTGTAAAGGGTCCGTTCTTGGACTTATATAGTGTCGGACATTTTGTTGTGTCTATCAACCAATCTAAACATAAACTAATCATATTTTACTTTAGATATTCATAACTAACCATGGTACATTCTTACAATAACAAATTAAATACATGATTAAAAACTTATTACATGCCATACTCATCAATGAACACAAACTTAATAAAACTTGGAAAATAAAGAGGCTTCTAAGTTTATATCTATACCTTTGAACAATCTGTCTAGTCTCCTCCTTTTCTTCTTGAATTTGAGTGGGTTAAAGTTAGTAGGGGAAATAAAAAATTTTAAGAGAAACTAGAGAGACAAAGTTTAGTTGTTTTTTCTAAGAAAGTGAGGGAGAAAAGCAAAAAAGAGCTATTGTTAAGAAAGGTTCTATATATAGCCAAAAGGGCTACTTGAGCTTAGTTTCTCATCATGACTATATTTGATCCTAAGCTTTCTTAATTGGGTCAAAATTTGGTCTAAGAGCACTTAAGAATGGTGCCCATGGAGTGAAATTTGGAGGGGAAAAGTGGCTTCATCACTTAGTCAAATGTAGACTAGCCTTTACACTATTAATGGGTCAATTCTTGTTTCTTTGTCTCTTTAACGTATTCTCAAGTTTTCTTAAATTAGGTATGTTTTTGATTGGCTAGAGAAACTAGCTACCTAACAAAAGAATTTTAGTTCTCATGAAATGCTCTTACTTTATTTACATTGTAGTCCAAAACTAATCTTTGAATAAATTAGTAACGATATTATTTTGTAAATCGCGTATTAAAATTGAACCATTATGGATCTTAAAAATATTCCTTGACTACATAAAATCTAATCTTGACTTTTCCTGTACTTATCTTGGAATCGACATAGTTTTTAACAGTCTCAATTATCGTGCCCGAATAACATTTTTATCATAAAATGCTACTCGTGTAACTTCAATTTCTATCTAATAGGCAATTAAGGTTATTTTGTGTATTAGAATGTTTCTCTGAACTCTGTTAACAACATATTGTACTTGAAATTCTTACATATTAAAATTTTAAGTTAATTTATGGTTTTAAATTTTCTCCATGTTAAATCTCGATGTACAATTATCAACTGAATTATTTGCTCAAAAGAGCTACAAAATCTAACTTTAATATCTAATATAGATTTTTTTGGAATTTATGTTACAATTCCACAATCTCCAATCATAAAACATAATATGGGATCTTTAAGGAAAATTCCCGACTTAAGTATTTAAATTTCAATATTTAATTTCTAGAGTTTTCTTAGCTGTTATTAAGACTATATGAGTTTGTTGCACTTCTAACATCAATTTCTTGATGTTTACTAGCATGTCACTCTTCATACTAAGTGAAAGTTATTTAATGTCATTTACCTGCGTTAGAATGTCTGTCTATACACTACTAGTGAGTACCATGCTAGATATTGTTATCGATTGAATTTCAGGTCTCTTACTGATAAACTATCTTTATCTTGACCTTAAGATGGAAGGTTTTCTGATCTTGTACTAATTTTTAATGGTTTCTTGTAACATTTACAGGTACCATATAATACCAAATTTACTCTAATTATTGAATTGTGAAATTTAAGCTGAAATTCTACAAATCTTCACATATAATAAGTTTTCAAGTTTCCAAGAAAAACTTTAACTTAAATACTTGAATTCTTTTGAATATAATCAATCAAGTGTTTAATTACCGGACTGAAATTCTACTCGGACTGTTAAGAATATATTGATCTATCTAAAGCCAACTATTTTCTTAAACTTTTGCATTCGTTCATAATCGTTCATCTTCATATTTGTTTTCATGGTCTACCATTAAGCCTTCTAATTAAAGGCTTGTGGTTATTCCTAAACTAGCTCAATATGCATTGTATGACTGAGCTTATTATATTGTTGTCTCAAATCTATTGTATAGTGAGTTCATAAGAATCTTGTAAACATAAGACATCGAGTCATTACTTGCTCTCTTAGCATCTTGTCTGCTTTCGAATATGTTGGAAACAAAGCTTCCGAAAGGGCTGCTATTCTTCTATATGTATAAGTGTGAAACTTGGTAATGGTTAACTATGGTATCCACGAGATATAATCATAATAAACCTCATAATCTGGTATATGATGTAAATTAGCTAACCATGCAGTTTTAATGTGGTAATGAATAAAACCTTAAGGTGAGTAATAATTTTTCCTACTGGGCATATCGATGCTCATCCCTATCATATTTACATCTCTCAGGTGGAACTCAGTGTAACTTATTTGACGAGGAATAGGCAACAACACTGTTGATTTCGTGTTGGAAGATCTTTGTTTAATTGTAACTCGTCTAGATTATGTAAGATTCGTATTTCTTTTGTGATGGCTGTGTTAAGTTATTTGGGAATTATACTATGGTGATGATGACTGTATTTTAAATATTTGATGCTACACTAAAAACTATGGTTTGTATTTTAAATGTTTATTTTTATTTTTATTTTTGTTTAAAGACCCATGGGCATTGTTTAATGGATTTAAATAATATTGAAACTAAGTTTATTTTTATTTATTCAATACTACTAACTCCCATATAGGGGCGTTACACCACCACATTGGCACCCCTACCCTCATGTGACCCACATCAACACCATCCTACTCCTTGACCCACCGCGCAATCAACCTCGTCACACCACCATCCAACATCATCTCCCTTCGATGGAAGAACCTTGCGATGGGTCTTGTTGTCGCGGCAGCATGATGGCCATGGGAGAGAATAGTGGGCTAGGTGAGGAATGACTGTTGGGTCTCCACTAGCTTGCAGGATGAGAGAGAAGAATAGGCTTGCAACGGCTTAGGCAGTGACTAGTCGCATCTCGATTAAGCTCCCTCGTGACGCATCTCGAGGTAGGGATCGCCGACAAGGCTGGGAGGGGAGAGGGTCGTGATCGGATGGGGGATGGTGAATGACGAAAGAGGCGAAGAAAGGTGTCGTGATCTGGGTTCAATTTTTTTCGAGGTTTGATTTTCTTTTTGGTGGTTGAGGAATGTTAAAAAAATGGTGATGATGGGTTGATGGAAGAGAATGGTCGGTGAATATGGTGGTGAATGGTCTGTAGAAGATGTTTTGTTTTGTTTTTGTTTTTGTTTTTTTTATTTAACTAATTGTAACTAATATTATTTAGCTTTATTTTTTTTATATTTTTATCTTAATTTCTAAAAAAAAAAAAATTAGTCATATTACTAGAATGCCTTTCTTAAGATGGTCATGTGCATCATGTGATTTTTTTTAACATTTTTTTTGTTAAATTGCTCCATTAATAACTAAAATCAAAAATTAAAATTGGTTAAATAAAAAAAATTAAAGATCAAATGTTTATTTTCGTGAAAGATTAAAAACTTCTATAAAAGTTTGCCCAATTTAATGTAATATTTCAATATTATCAATAACTCAATGCTCTAAGTTAAATAAACAACTTTCTATTGCAAAACCTCCAAATTTCGCTCCCTCCGATTTATGCTCGCTTGGGACACCATTGACCCTTTCAAAAATCAAAACTCACGTCTTGTGATTTGCGCGCTGTCCTTTGGAAAATTATTACATTTTTCGTGTTAAAAAGTTAGTAGGTATAGGAAAAAGCCTCTAAGCTAACAAAAGTAAATATATGTTGCCTATGATATCATTCCTTGTGATACAAAGTTAACATATTTTACACTTTTATTTGTTGCCAAAATATTTTTGTACACTTTCTAACTTGTCAAATTTAATTTCATTTTTTCCCCAAAACACCCTAAATTCAGATTTCAAAAAAATGAAAATTTTACCGTAATATATGAAAAAACCACCTTTATATTCCTTTCAAAAAAAAAAGAAAGAAAAAAAAAGTAGCCTACCTAGAAGTCTATGCTTTGAACAATCAATTATATGAGATTATTTTACATATATTTTCTTATTTTAATGTAGTTTTAAAAATTCCCTATTCAAGTCAATATAATATATTTTTGTAAATCTTCGACCAAAGTTGGTCGAAGTTGAATTCGGCACGAGTCATACTTCGTAGCCAATTTGAACTTTAATTCCATCCCAATCTCTCAAAGAAAAAGCCAAAAAAAAAAAATAATAATAACTTGCAGATGGAAAAAGCAGTATACAAAATTGTCCTCACGTCACTAAATGATATTTTTCTACCTTTTTCCAAGTTGGTGGTCGCCTTATTTCCCAAGTATAATAAATTGTCGCTTTCCCCAGTATAATATCTTTTTTGGTAAGTTCACGGTGGAAAATAAGAGTATTATTCTTTACCGGTTAGGAATGATCCTGATTGAGTGTAGCCTTTCAATTTGAACCAACGGTTGAAAATGATGGAACATCAAATTGAAATAATTCTACCAAATTGAAATAAAACCTACCACATGTGATTCTATACTCAATTACAACATTTTTCCCACACAATTGTAACATTTTTTTTTTTTTTGAAAAAAAGAAAAACTGGAATGCTATTCTAGCCACCAATGCCACCCCCGCCGCCGCTCCCATCACGCCTAGCCGTCGGCAGACCCTTTCGCATGTGCTACAACACCAAATTACAACATTTATTAAAAAAAAAAGAACCAGAGAATTTTACAACTCCTTTCTTTGCCCTCTCTCATTTGACGATCTGATGGGCCAAAAAGAAAATTTAGGGCTGTGGGAATTTTTTTTTTTTTTAGGGCTAAGAAATTTTAGGAATAATCAAGTGCTTCACTCTTTATTTTTCATTCTATTTGGGAGATGATTTTGAACCATAAATTTTTAAATCCAACAAACTTTATGACTATTCTCTACCAATGGAGTTCTCCACCACAATTTTTTGCCTTTTTTGAGTAAATTGCTCAGTAAGTCTTTAAACTTTTTAAAAAGTGACTTACTCGTATCCCTGTTCCTTTTATAGCCTGGATTGTGCAAAAAGACGAACTTAAACATTCGTCAATTCAGAGACCACATGCAATGCACATGACTGATTTTTAAGGGTGTTTTAGTAAAATAACAATTGCTATTACATTTTTGATAAAAATAAAACAAAATAAAAGAAAAAATAATAAAACGTTAAAAAAATAAAAAACAAAATCAGATAAAGAAACAATACAAAAACAAAAACAAAATTATATCATCAACAAAAACAAATCCCACCCCCTCCGGTGCCAACCACTCCCAACCGTGGGTCCTATACTGTCGCAACCCACCCATTGCCATCGCACAGCCACCACCCACCGTTGTCGCCTGAAGCTCTCTTCTTCTTCTTAGATTCTAGCTTCTCATTCCTCTCTCTCTCTACCTCTTCTGTAAAACACATAGCCACCATGATTTTTATCGAATCAGAGCAAACCTAGTGACGATTTTCGATCAACTTAAAGCTATGTCCGATCAGCTCTAACCTTCTTCTTCTTCTTCTTCTTCTTCTTCTTCTTCTTCTTCTTCTTTTGTTTAGGTTTAAAGAATTTTTTTAAGATTTGCTTGGGTTGGATCACCCCCTCCACCGCACTAGACCAGCCATCGCTTAGGCGCTGCCCAACCGAAGATCCATACCGATCCAATGTAACCCAACCCCCAATATTGCCGATTCGATCGCATTCATTGTGATAACAAAATAGAAAGGGGAAAGTCTATAGAATAGTCACCAAAGTAATTTGTAACGCCCCCTATAGACGTCATAGGAATCGTTAAATTTCATCGTTATCTTTTAATTATCGATAGAAAAAACCAAAACTTGTTAAGTATTATCTAATTATTAACTCATGATTTTCGTTGTAATTTTTTTAATTTAATTTTACTATGTGAACATGTGAATTAAAGTTTTAATTTACTTTTAAATAATTGGATTATTTTGAAGTAAATCTTATTAGCATTTGAGAGGATCTCACTTTCAAGTAAAAATCAATCCTAACTTACCTTAACTAGTTTTCATTCTTGGTTAGCCCGACGGAATACCTAAGGTATTCAGCTTATCGACTACCTGCGAAAATAGTTAGTTTAACATAATAAATATGAAATATGAAAGCAAATTACAATCCATAAATTATTATAAACCAAAGTCCACAAAAAATCTCAAAATGTGTGAAATTAAATTTAAAAATGGCATTATTAATGTTTTATTTTATGTCGTAATTTCGTGATCCAACACCACCATCTTTGCACACACATCTGTCCGTCCATCCTCCATCCATAGCTATACCCTTACTGTTATATGCAACATGATTAACTTATATAAGTGTTAAGCTTAGTAAGTACATTATGTAATCTCGCAAAACATTATAAAAACTTTAATCATAGCGTGAACCATTTCCTCTTTGACATAGTCATCATAGTGCATAATGTACACTTTGTAAGAACATTTTTTTTTCTTTTTTCTATATTAGAAACATTCATTTTATCCTTTAGGACCCTAACGTTACATCATTAATATCATTAGGGTACGCCGTCACGAGAAGAGAGAAGTAGCTAATCCCAAATCAAACGTGACAAGTCTACGTTGTGGGACAAATATCATCATTGGGTATGCAATGCCTTAATTATATGATACATATATATATATATATATACACACACACACACACATATATTTTTGTGAAAACATCATATGCATCATGATAATGTTGAAAACATCAATAAAAAGATGTTTTTCAAAACCATGATAAAATGAGTCTTTTGAATGAGAAATGCATAAACATTAATAACATAATAAAACATAGCATTTCTCAAAACTTTTAATAATTCTTAATTATGTTGCAGGAGAGAATATACTTACTTGACTACTGGAAATTTTACTTAACCTCTTGTAAGTGGATGGTTTCCTTTTGACTTCCAATGACTCAAGTGCATCAAACGTCTTTAATATTATAACATGGTGATAAAAGAAACATTATTTGTATCAGAATAGGCTCAAAACATCATATTCAACATCATTACAACCAGCAATTTCATCCTTGACTAATTAAACTAACTTGCACTCTTATCACATTTTAGATAGGTTTAATATCTCATCCTAGCAGCCAAAATTCTACGATTTTTATAAATTTATATGAAATTCCAATAGCTTTCAAATTTTAGCACAACTTTCCTAACATGTATGTATATCACCAAAATAAATTTCATGACATTTAGATTAATCTAAGTACCATTTTTATATTTTTTTAAAGATACAACTTGGTTTTTGGGCAAATAACTCGGACAACCAGCATTAAATGAATTTTTAAAAATCACACAAAATTTGAAATAACTTGAAATTATTATTACACCTTATAAACATCTACAAGAATTACCGAATTTAATTTTATTACAATAGGATCAATTTAAGTCATTATTTCACTATTATAAATCATGCTCTGTTGTGGAATTTTGGTTCAGGCAGTGACAACAAATGAATTTTAGAAAAATTACCAAAACTCTAATAGCTTTGAAATTTTTACAGGGTATATTAGACAACTAAATATACTACCAAAATTAATTTCATTAAGTTTGAGCTAATATAACCATTTTCTTTTATTTTAAAATTCATTAAAACAATATGCCACAATAAACTATAAATGCGTAGTTAATGGTCAACGATTTTTATAAATCACAAAAAATTCCAATTGATTTGAAATTTTAGTATAACATTCATAATATCCATATCTAGTATTAGATTTTTTTTCATGATATTTGGATCACTCTCAGTATTTTTTAACTATACCAACTTTTACAAAAATGTTGCAGTAAAAATACCAAAACAGTAAGTAATATTTATTCCATGATTTATTTCTCTATTTCTAACATATGCATGAAGCTAAAAATTTGTGAGCATAAACTAGACATATAGGTGAGTATTCACAAATTTTTATAGCATTAAACACATTTCGTAACATCTTCAAACAAATCATCAGATTTAAAGGTAGTTTATAGACCATAAGAACAACATTTAGTATAAATTCTCAAATAAATCAAAATAAATTATATGAATCCGAAATTTTTGTGGGAGATGCATAACATATATATAAACAATGCCTAAAAGAAATTTTCTCAAAATCTCATATATATTCTTCCTAGAAAAATTCTGAAATATAGGTTTTCACCTAAAAAGGGATTAAAAATTATATTCATAAAAATTTTGTTTCTTAAACAAAATTAAACATTAAATCACATAAAATTATTCCCAAAACACCATAATATCATAGTAAAAATTTAGTATAAAAATAGATAGAAAACCAATCTCAAAACATGGTCAAAAACGCTGTTTTGGCTTCGTCGACGGTTTCAGTAAAACACATCATAACTCATCTATTTAACTTTTGGTTTTGGACAAATGCTTTGTTTTCTGTTTAGGAAGTGTTTGTGAGTGTTGAGGGTGGAGTTTGAAGCTTCAAACTTCTTTGTTATGGTATGTAGGTATGTGGTTGTGTATGTGACTTGTGTTTATATGGTTCGTGGTGTGAAGAAAATGATGGAGGAAGTGAGAGCAGATGAGAAGAAAAGAGATGGTCGAGAGAAAGAGAAACAAGGGTGTGTGTTTGAGATGAACAATCAAAACTTCAAAGGCAAATTAACATTATGGTTGAAGTAGTGTATGCTTTGGTGGGAAAAGGAAATGAAGGAGTTTACGATCTTTTATGTGGTCTAAAAGAGAGAGAGTAAAGAATGATTGAAGACCATGAAATATAGTCTTCTGCGTGGTCTTGTTGTCTAAAATATAATATATAGGGTGGAGATGTTGTACGAAAGCTAAAGTATGATAGGGACATATAAAATACAACAAAAGGATATTATAATATTTCTAAGATTAGGTAAATAACTAAGTGTAGACTAGGTCATGTGATTAAAAGGTCATAGGAAAAAAAAAACCTTGTGGGCAAGAAGATAACGTGGAAGATGGCCATTTTTTTTTTTTGGCAAAAACTAAAAATTACTAAATAAACTATCATATCTAAACAAATAAAAATCCAAGTAAATCACCAAAATATAAAATTTTCAAGCAAGAAATCACAATAATCATATATTAGACACTTTATATTGTTAGAATTTTCCTACTCCATTCACTACAAAATAAATTGTTAGTTTATAATAAATTTCATAATCATAAATATTATACAAGAATTATCATACAAAATGTGTTTCTAAGTCATAATTGCATTCATATTGTAGCATGAAATCATTAAACGTTACATATCGTCAGTTAATAAAATGATAAGTGTTACATCAGTCTTAATCGGTCTTTAAAAAGAGTTGAAGACCACCCAAAAAAAAAAAAAAGGAGTTAACCTTCTGCAATTTACTTGACAGCTAGAACTCAAGACCAGCTGCTGCAATTTTTTTTAATTATAATTTTTGAAAATTATTAATTGGCTGTGACTTGTTTGTGCACAGTGGGCTTTGGGTTTGGAGAAGGGGATGGTCGCACTTGTCTGGGTTCGAAGAGGGGGAGACTAGGGATTTGGGTTAGTCGAAGGGGAGAGTCAGGGTTGTTTGGGTTCAAAAGGAAGGTCTGTATTTAAAAGGAGGTTGCATGGGAGGGAGGGAAAGTTCAGCAGGTCTGGGTTTGGTCAAGAGAGAGGCGGTGGGTTTGATTAGCAGTGGTGGCAGCAATGAATGGATCAACACCATAGATGATGAAGAAGAAACCCATCACTATTTGTTCGGTAGGAAAGGAGGAGGAGGATTTTTTTTTTAAGAAATATTTGGTAGATTTCATATGGGAAGAATTCGGCAAACAGCCCAAAAAAAAAACCAAATTTGACAAATGGCCTCTCATTTTTTAAATTAAAAAATAGGTTTTTTTTTAGCATCAAAATTATCCCAGTTTTTTTCACAAAAAAAAGAAAAATGACTGTATCGAAGAAAGGAATCCAAATATGGTCTCCAAAAAAAAACTGAAACTGTTTTGATGTCCAAAAAGCTAGTTTTGTAATGCCAAAAAAAAAAAAAAAAAAGGGCCATTGACCCAAAAAATTTTCCACTTAAGCCCTTTTTAAAAGTACCCCTTTCATATGGGAAGAATTCGCCAAACAGGCCAAAAAAAAATCAAATTAGGCAAATGGCCTCTTATTTTTTAAATTAAAAATTAGATTTTTTCTAAGCATCAAAACTGTCCCAGTTTTTTTCACAGAAAAGAGAAAAATGACTGTATCGAAGAGAGGAATCCAAATATAGTGTCTAAAAAAAACTGGAACTGTTTTGATGTCTAAAAAGTTAGTTTTGTAATGTCCAAAAAAAAAAAAAAAGGCCATTGATCTAAAAATTTTTCCCACTTAAGCCCTTTTTAAAAGTACCTCGTATGTATGGGGTATTTTAGTCAACTCACAATAAATAAAGGTCATGTGCACAACATGTGATTGCCAGGAGAAAAGTAACATCCATCAGGCAAGTTTGTCCTTTTTAAGGGTTTGGGGTCAGGTGAGCTAAAAAAAGAATGAAGAGACGAACGAGTAATCTTTTAAAAAGTTTAGCGCTTGTCGAGTAATTTATTCCAATTTTTTTCCATTATTTTTCCTGATTTAAAAACTCACAACCCATTTTTATTCCAGAACCACTTCAACTAGCTCAAACTGATATTGTCTAGTAATCTTTCTTCCTCAAAAAAATCAAACTCTGTTCAGCGTACTTCATGTTCTATTTATAGGTAATTTTGATTCTCCGGTTTTAGTTCTTTTTTGTTTTACACGTCTTCTCCAAAAATGAAAGAGCTAACTGAAATGGAGAACAAGTGGAAGAAATGGGCTTTTGGTGAAAACCCAGCGCAGAAAAAAACTGCCCAAGTCTCAAAAACCATCAATATCAGAGATGTTGTTTTTATGCTTAAACAAAATCTGCCTGACGAAGATCAAAGATCAACGGTTCATCTAGACCTCGGAGACCCGTCTTCGATCCAGTGCTTTCGGACTACTCCTGTGGCTGAGGATGCTCTCATTGAAGCCGTTCGATCTGCTAAGTTCAACGGCTACGCTCCCAACAACGGCCTTCCTTCAGCTAGAAGGTCCAACTTTTCATATACAAGTCAAACTCTCTGATAGCTATTCTTTTCTACTCTTTTTTCTTTCTTTTGGAGTTTATTTTTTTTCTTTTTGGTATATGCTATAATGGTGGGGTTGTGTTTGGGAAGAGAATTAATACATAGTTACTGTACTTACATGCCAAGTAGTGTAGAAACTGGACTTTACAAGCATGCCCTCATAAGTTTATAAGAATATTTATATTTAAGACCCGAATTTACTTTTACCCTTTTGCAAGTTTTTCATAGTCAATTTCTTCAATTGATCTGGTCCATTCTCTCTTAAAAGTTTAATAGATCCAAAGTGATCTGACATTTTTTTTTTGTATGTTTTTACCGACTGATGTCATGTTTGAAGGTTAGTTCATTTTACATAGGCTGATAAATTTATAGAAAAGTTCTAGTTAGCCAACAAATTGACAACTCTTTTGTTGCATCATTTGCAGAAAAGAAATGTGATTGTCACATATCTTGCTTGATTAATTGGTGGCATGCTGTTCACTGTGCCTCTGTATCATGTGTAACAGAGCTATTGCAGATTACCTTTCTCATGATCTTCCGTATCGGCTGTCGCTGGAGGACGTCTATGTCACCTGTGGATGCAAGGCAGCCCTTGAAACCACATTGGCAGCTCTGACTCATCCTGGTGCTAACATTCTGCTACCTAGGCCTGGCTTCCCACGCTACGAATATCGCGCAGCTTTTTGCAACCTTGAAGTTCGACACTTTGATCTCCTACCAGACAAGGGCTGGGAAGTGGATCTTGATGCCGTGGAAGCTCTTGCTGATGAGAACACCGTTGGTATGGTCGTCATCAACCCGGGGAATCCTTGCGCAAGTGTTTTCACATACCAACACCTGAAAAATGTAAAAAACTTGCCTTCCCTTTTGTGACTTTGGAACATTATGTATTGTGAGATTTTTATATGCTTATAAAAAAGTTTGTTGATTTGTTTGAACCGTAGATTGCGGAGACTGCAAGAAAGCTGATGATTCCTGTCATAGCAGATGAAGTTTATGGCCATCTTGCGCACGGTGAAAACCCTTTCGTTCCAATGGGGGTGTTTGGATCAATTGTGCCTGTAATTACACTGGGGTCTATCTCAAAGAGATGGATGGTTCCTGGTTGGAGACTTGGTTGGCTTGTCACGACTGATCCGACCAGGTTTCTTCGAAAAGTTGGGGTAGCCATTCTAGCTTTTAATCCTCTAAGTTCCTTCTAAGTTTAGTCAAATAAAAAGAATGAATCTAATCTTAATCTCTTTGCTTTCTTTTCCAGATTGTTGATTCAATTAAGAAACAACTCACTCACACCTCGGACCCTGCCACTTTTATTCAGGTCTCTCATTCACACTACTTTTCGCTCTGATCATACATAGATCTGGAATTTTTACCTGTAATTAGTATTCATGGTAATGTAATTTGTGTATCAGGGGGCAGTTCCTAATATAATTGAGAAAACACCAGGAGATTTTTTCTCAAGAACTATCGATATACTTAAACAAGCGTCAGAAATTTGTTATGATAGAATTAAGCAGATCCCATGCCTTACTTGCCCATGTAAGCCACAAGGTGGCATGTTTGCAATGGTAGGTACAAAGAGATCTAAATTCAGTTTGGATGCTGCGGAGACGATCATTTTGTTCAAAGTTTCAGTTTGCTGAGTTTATTTGCAGGTGAAGTTAAATGTGTCACAACTAGAAGATATTTCAGATGATATGGAGTTCTGTCTCAAACTAGCCAAAGAGGAGCGTGTCATCACACTGCCAGGTGATTATTGAATATACAGCTTATTGATACTAATATTTGGTTGAACTTGGCCTTGATTTTGGCATTGTTCATTTAAGAAATGTTGCACGATGAAAAACTCACTTGGCATTACAGGGGCTACTCTGGGACTGAAGAATTGGCTTCGGATAACTTTTGCCACTGAGCTCCCTTTTCTTGAAGATGGCTTAGAAAGGATCAAGGCTTTTTGCCAACGGCATGCAAAAATCCAATAAGCTTTTCTGTAGGTGAAAATTTCGTTATCGATGTCGGAAACGATCAATTGTTCTATGTTGATCCCACATTTCTGTTTCAAATTTTAGATGGTTTGCTCTTCAGCAATTTATGTGTTTGGTCTGTTTTTCTTCAGCATAATTAATAAGTGATTTGGGGTCTCTAAAGCTATGTAAGGAAGATACAAAATAAAATATCATTTTTTATTTAAATTTTGTTATCTTGATTACTTTCCTATTAGTTAGTTTCTTATTTCAATATTTGAATTATATTTCGTAATATTATAAATACCTAGTTTATTAAACGAGAAGATTGTGTAAAATTTCCCCTTTATTATTTCTCTACTTTGCATATTATGTTCGGTAGAAGGAAAGGAGAATACATGCCTTGTACAATTGAAATTGTACTGTAATCAAATTAGAGAGTAATAATAGAAAATTAAAAAAATTATACCTCAGTGGATTGCACCACGTCTATATTCTTCAGATAACAGGAATATGGATTATTAGGGAGAGTCGGAGATTGAATATGTAAAAAAATGGTGTAAAATATTGTTGATGCAAGGCAAAGCAACCCCATCTTTTTTTTAACTACTCCAACAATCGAGTCTCCAATTGGACAGATGTCAAATGGTGGGCTGACAAAGAGTTCCACTTGCTTATCAAACCTAAACTCAAGCCTTGCTCGGTTTGTTCGGTCATCACAATGCGGTAACCATGCCGATTACTGCCATAACAGGCGGCAACAGTGCAGTCCAAGAAATCCTCCTATATTATCCAGCCAAATAAATTACAGACTTTTTAATTGCAATCTCAAGGCTGCGAACAATCATCAATGGCCCTCGAGACTTGTGATTAGAACACCCACCATAGAATCTCCCTACAAATTGTTCTCATGTGACAAAACAGATGTTTTCCATTTTTGTTTTTAGAAGTTGGTGTTTGTCTTGTTTAAGTGGTCATTGTCTAAACATCAACCACTCAACACTTCATTTTCATATTTACTATAAATTTTAGTTTGAATTAAGGGTGAGAATATTGGTATGGATGAGAATGTCGGTAATTTAATTTTAAGAAAATTTCAAAAAAAAAGTTAATGAGTAAACAAAATTGTGGAAACTACAAAAATTTGTATTTGAACATATTTATAATACTTGCAGACAAAATTAAGATTAAAAAGATACATAAATAAGCATGTTTTACTTGAAAAACTTCATACATCTATTTAGACATTTCAATACTAAAGATAAATTCTACGAGGCTCAAACATGCTTGAGGTGTCATCTTGATTTAAACAATACTACACTATGACATGTTATTGGAATATAGTTATAAACATGTCATATATAATTTTGTTGATATTTTTCTATTGTATTTCCATGAATAAGAAGATTTCTCTGCAATGTTTGTTACTAGAGGACAAGGCTCAATTGTGTAACCTAAAAAAAATTTGATAAAGTGATTTTTTGAAATAAAAAAAGTTCAATTAGAGCTGAAATTTTCAGTTTTCAATAGTAGCTGAAATTTCTTTGAAATTTTCTTGAAATTTTGCAAGAATTATACTAAATCTATATCGATATCCATATTTCCACTAATATTTACAAATATTTCTTTGATATTCTGACAAAAACAATTTTACAACCGGAAAAAATATTTGATACCTTCAAAAAACTGATATCAGTATGGTTTGAACAACTCAACAGTATTTTTTACGGGGGAGGAAAAAAGTCTACAATCATTGATGTTAGCTAGGACATTGTAGATTGAACCATTTTGACGTCAAATAATTGCAAAACCATCTGTGATAAGTTGAGAAAATACAAAAAGTATCCCTTATGTTTTAACTAAATACAATATTTGTCTTTAGGTTTTTTAAATTCAGAAAGTGTCCCTTATATTTTTCAAACCATCTAAAAACCATTTCTTGTTTTAACTTTTCTGGGTTTATTTTTTTTAAAACGAATGCATCGTTCTTTAAGCACAAACACAATCTAAGATATGAATGAAATTTTGAACCCTATTTTGAATTTTCTTTCAAAGGAGATAAGTTTTTTTTTTTTTCATGTGAAGAAGAAATTAAAATTAAAAAAAGGAGGAAGAATGAAGACTTGGTATTAAAAGATTTTGAATACCCATTTAAATTATTTTGGGCTCAATAGTAACATGACAAAACAATACGAAGTCTTGATTTTTTTTTTTTTAAAAAAGTTTAACTTTGTCCTTCATGTTGATGTTTAAAATTTTATTCATATTAATGGTGAATCTAAAAGAAGGGTTGAAACCTAGCATAACCCAACATATTTCTTAGATTGTGTTTGTGCTTTAAAGATTGTGTGGTCATTTAAAAAAATAAAACCACAAAAGTAAAAAAGATATATGGTTTAAAAGATAAGGGATACTTTTGAATTTTAAAAAACCTAAGGACAAATGTTATTTTCAGTTAAAACATAATGAATACATTTTGTATTTTTCCATCATAAACCATATGTTCTTCAAAAAGGCAAAAGTATTCTTTAGTCTACATATCATACATATGTGTGTGTAGGTAGTGGTTACGTTCCTTATCTCCGACCGTCCAAACAACGTAAAATTTTTTGATAAGATAAAAATAATATATTATATCAAACATAACATTAAACTTTAATAATCCAATATCGTATATTTATTCTAGAAGGAGAAATACCATATCCTTAATGTAGAAACACCAAATTAAAAAAAATATATAAGAGATTTGAAATAGCTATGCTTTTTAAGAAACATTATGACTCCATTTGGATTTCATAGTTTGGATCGAAAAATTTAATCCAAACACAAACTGGTGTTTGACAATGTTAAAAAAAATTAGTTCAAATAATTTGTCTAAATTAAAATTCTCAATCATTACAGTAAACTGGACTTTAAGTTACTACAGTTTTTAGCAAAACTTGTAGTCACAACCATATGTTGTGACTAATATATATTTTTTACAAACTTTAGTTCAATTTTTATTGTGACTAAAACTTTTAGCCATAAGGTTTTTAATCATAAAACGTCTAGTTTTTGTAGTACATTCAAACTCATTTGTTACAATAAAAATCATTCATTTTTTTGTTACAATAAAAATTATTCATCTGAGTTAGAAGAGTGAAAAAATGAATGGTTTTTATTATGACAAATAAGTTTGAATTGAGAATTTTAATTTAGACTAATTATTTGAACTCATTTTTTTATTTAACCTTGTAAAATACTAGTTTGTGTTTGGACTAATTTTTTAGTTCATATAATGGTTCCCAAACATTGTCTTAATATTTTTTCAAAAAGAAAAAAAAATATAGCTATTTTAAATTTTTTACATTTTTTTTAATTTGGTGTCATCAACGTTAGGTTGTTTAGCTGTAGACGCTTCATACATATATATATATATATATATTATCCTTTTGTTGCAGACTTGTTGACTTGGCGCATTACGCAAATCTAAGTAGAGGTTTCTAGCAATCCGCCTGCCATCATGAAGGGGGGTGAGGTTCCTCCGTCCCGAGCTCTATTGCAAGGGCCCACTGGCAGAGCCAGCTAATAATAAGTGTGGGCACGTATAATTTTAAAATTTATAATTTTAATTCTGCTACTGCATGAGACGGAAGCTCTTTCACCCCTTAAAAGACACTATGAGGGGATCAACCCTTGACTCCTATCCACTTTCGTGGATCGCTGGCAATAGTGGGTCTTGACCGTAACAGGGGGATCAACCCTTGACTTCTATCCACTGTCGTGGATCTCTGGCAACAGTGAGTCTTGACCGCAACCTCAAATCTCTATGTCACCAATAGAGGAGTTATCGTTTTTTTTTTTTTTTATTGTCTAAAACGCATTTTCTTTGTTCTTTTATTGTATTTTAAATATTTTTGAGGAAATATCATTGATATTTTATTTTTTATTATTAGTGAAAAAATTATTGAATGTTGGTTTTATCTTTTTAGACATGAAGCCTGATCCTATATGACAATTAAGGACCCTTTTTGTAAGACGTGGGACATTTTTTGTCTTTCTAAAGAACACATATTGGAAACCTACATGTCCTTTGGAAATATTCACCCCCCAAATATTTCAAAAGGCATTTCAAACTACAAAAATATTATATTTAAAATTTAAAATTATATTGTTTACTATTATGATCTACCATGTTCTTAAAATACCCTTAAAGTATACCCCAACAAAACCAAATCCCCTTCCATAATTTTGTAACGTAACTTCGACGTTTGGATGATAATTTAACTATAGATTGAATTTCAAGAATTAAGTTAATGAACTTGTAGTTTCGAGACTTTTTAATAGAGACACTGGGTTTGAGATTTATGTATAAAACTTTAAGAGAGATAGCAAAGTGGTTGAAAGCTGTCTATGTATTTTGTAGTTTAATTGTTACTCGTAACTTTGAACATTTTTGTGGGTACTTTCTTAAATTGGCTGAAAACGTCAAATTTGAATGCCTTAAGTTGGTTTACCAAAAAAAAAAAACTTATAAGGAAAAAAAAGAAAGTCATGGAGGTGATAAGATGAATTTGGGATGTGTATGAGAAAAAAGAAAAAACTACATTACTAACATTATGGGGGAGGATTTGGTTTTGTTGGGGTGTACTACAAGGGTATTTTAGAAATATAGCAAATTCTTAAATTAAAAAACATAATTTTAAATTTTAAATATGATATTTTTTAGTTTAGGGTTCCTTTAGGAATATATGGGGTGCAAATAGAATTTCTGATCTTTAACATAGACTGCAATACTAAGGACTTGTTTGGTGTATAGGATTAAGAAGGATTTAAATTAAATTAAATCTTAATACTTAGTTTCATAAAAATTTTAAAGGACTAGATTGGATAATCTCTTATCATATCTATGCTTAAATCCTGTTGGAGGAGAATTAGGCTATTCCTTATTAAAATATAGGATTAGACACAACATTTATGCATGGTAAAAATTCTCAAGGTATATTTGCAAAAATTTATAAAATTTAAGATCAGTCATAATTTTTTAAAAATTGAGAGGTTAAAATGTAATTTTTATGTTGACGCAACTATTTTTTATAATTATATTCTTGCCCTTTTAAATATTAAAAAATTATAATTTGATCAAAAAAATTTTTTTTTTATTTTTCTACTTTAATAATAAAACATCAAATATAAAATTGAATTAACTAAAATTTCGTCATATCCTATTTAATGATGTCCTATTAACCAGGCTCCAGTAATCCCTTGAAGCCGCTCCGAGTGGACCAACGAAGATTTGCTCTACTTTTTTATTTCTCTCCTCTGTCTTACAAAACAAAACAAAGAGTAAACTCTGCTGAGTTTGGATTCTTCGACTCTTCTGGTTTCTAATTCTATCTCCCATCTTTCTCTGAATGAAAGAAAAAGCTGACATGGAGAACAAGCGGAAGAAATGGGACTTGAGTGAAAACCCAAAGCACAAGATTGCTAGAGTTTCAAAAACCTTGAATATCAAAGGCGTTTTATCTGTGTTTCAACAAAATCATCCTGAGGACGATAAAAGGCCAACACTTCATCTGACAACCATAATTTTTTTAAGACAAAAAGCACTAACAAAGAGTGGGTTATATAGTCCCACATTGTTTGAAAATAGATATAAATAGTGGTTTGTAAATAATGACACCGTCTCTTAATAATATGAGGTCTTTTGAGGTGAAATTCAAGAGTAAAATCATGAGGGCTTAGACTCAAAACGAACAATATCATACCAATCGAAGGTGTGAGTCCTCACAAATAATATCAAAGCCTTGACCTAGGTGTGGCCAACAAGGGCGGGTGAAACCCGATAACAAATAGTCTCAAAGCAGACAATATTATACTAAGCACAGGTGTATGTCGTCACAGTTCATCTTGCCCTTGGCGACCCGTCTTTGCTCCAGTGCACCACTTCTGTGGCCAAGGAGGCTCTCATTGAAGCTGTTTGATCTGCCAAGCTTAACGGCTATCCTCCCAACTATGGTCTTCCTCCAGCTAGAATGTAAAACTTTTCATATAAAAGTCATAACTTTTTTTTTTCCCTTTTATTTGGTAAATTCTATTGTGGGATTGGGGAATAAATGATTATTGGCTAATGTTCTTCTATGACAAGTAGTGGTCCGTTGGTTCAAATGATCTAAAATGGTCTCTTTTAGAATTTTAATCCAAATGTTTCGCCAAAATCTAACCAAAGAATCTTTCTTTTTCTTTTTTTTTTTTTTTTTAATTGTTGGGGGTGCTTTATAAGATCGTCGGATTCACATTATTCAAACTTGATGTACTTTTTTGTAATAAAAATTTAAATTTGACTAGAAAGAAATGCGTCTCTTACTTGATTAAACTCAGTGACAAGTTGTTTCAATTGTGCCTTTGTGTCATGTGTGACAGAGCTATTGCCTTTATGTCAAGTCTTTGCAACCTTGAAGTTTGTCACTTTGATCTCATACCAGAAAAAGTGCTGGGAGTTGATCCGAATGCTGTGGAAGCTCTTGCCGATGAGAACACCGTTGCTCTCTTCATCATTAACCTGGGAAATCCTTAACCAAGTGTTTTCACGTGCCAACACCTGAAAAATGCAAGAACTTTCCCTACCTTTTCTGCAACTGTGAACTATCATGTTATGATTTGATTGCTGCTTGAAGTGTTGTTGATTTGTTTGGACCGCAGATTGCAGAGACTGCAAGAAAGCTGATGATTCCTTTCATAACAGATGAAGTTTACGCCCATCTCACGTATGGTAAAATTCCTTTTGTTCCAATGGGGCTATTTGGATCAATAGTGCCTGTGATTAATTACACAGGGTTCTATCTCAAAGAGATGGATGGTTCCTGGTTGGTTGACTTGTCACTACTGATCCAATTGGTTTTTTCCGAAAAGTTGGGGTATCAACTCTAGCTCCTAATCTTCATTGTTTGTTCTTAGAATACTAATAACAGACCAAATAGAATCTCTTTGTTTCCTTTTCCAGGTTGTGGATTCGATTAAGACACTTCTAATGCACTCCTCTGATCCCACAACCTTTATTCAGGTCTCTCATTCGCATTACTTTTCTCTCTAATCATACATAGATTTGGTACTTTTAGCTTTATTTAGTATTATAGTGTGTCTAAAGTTCATAGATAGCAATGTACTTTGTGCATCAGGGGGCAGTTCCAGATATAATTGAGAAAACACCTGGAGATTTTTTCTCAACAATTATCGATATACTTAAACAAGCTTCAAAAATTTGTTATGATAGAATTAAGGAGACCCCATGCCTTACTTGCCCATCTGAGCCACAAGGTGTGGTGTTTGTAATGGTAAGCACGTCGAGATTTGAATTCAATTATTTGAATACTGTACAAACGACAATTTTGCACAATATTTCAGTTTTTGCTACTTCGAATTCGCAGGTGAAGCTAAACCTGTTACAACTCGACGGCATCAGAGATGATATGGTATTCTGTCTCAAGCTAGCTAAAGAGGAATCTGTCATTGCCCTGCCAGGTGACTGATTAATATACGGCTTTTTGACACAAATATAGTTAGCCACTAGTGCATGAATAAATTTTTGGAGGGGCATTTGGCTGCACTTATCCTTGATTTTGGTATTGTTCATTTTGAGAAATATTGCCAACTGAAGTGCTCATTTGGCATCGCACGGACAGTTGTGGGACCTAAGAATTGGCTCCGGATAAGTTTTGCTACAGAGCTCTCTTTCCTTGAAGATGGCTTTGAAAGGATAAAAGCTTTTTGCCAAAGGCATGCGAAAGATGGAATAAATTTTAACTAGAGAAAATTTCGTTATTGATGTTGCCAGTGATCCATTGTTTGGTGTTGATCCCACATTTCTGTTTCAAATGTTAAATGATTTGTTCTTCTGTCTGTCTGAAATAAGTACACGGCTTTTCTTCAGCACAGTTCATAGGTAATTTGGGGTCTCTAATGCTGTATTGTGTAGGAGGGAAGGAGAATGCATAGCTTGTACATGAGAAATTGTACTATAAAAAAATGCTCAAATTCAAATTTGCACCAAAGAGTGGTGGTTGTCTTTGTTCACTACATAGCTTCTTTGTTTGTACCATTTTATCGTTCTTTAAACCCTCATGTGTCATCGTTGTGTCATATTTTCTCTGTAAATAGATAGCCTATTAACAAAAGGCCAACAGTATAAATTTCAGAGACATTGAGATAGCTATAACTGTAAAAATGAATGTCAGGGACTAACATGAAATAAGTACATATCCTTAGATGCTGTTGATGAAAATAACACCGAAAACTATATTAAAAATCGTAACAACCAAATACTTAAATTAGGTAAAAATCTTGTCAAGGAAAATATATTATAAATCTAATAAGAAAATAGAAAAAAGAACCTAGTAATAAAATAGCAATAATAATCACGTTCGGTCATATCATGTCGTGTTGGTTCCAATTTATTAACACCAGTCATTTGACATCTTAGTGGGTGGAAGACAAGTATTTTATTAGAGAAAAAAGAAAAAGATGCATTGGAGAAAAATACAAAAAAAAAAAAAAACTATGTTTGGAGCATTAGTGCATTAATTATTAAATTTCTTTGCTAAGCAAAGAAAAAGATAACAAAAGCATTGAGTGACTATAAAAAAGGAAAAATTTCTCCATGAATGTTAGTGCTGGCATGTATACAAACAAAATGACATTTTTTATTTTGGAGAAAACTACATAGAATACTCATTTTTGGACACTTATTATAAAAAATGCCTTCTTTTTTTTCACTTTTCAAAACTACCCCTTTGTTGTTATTTGTTTTTTTAATTTAATCTTTTAATTTATATTCTTATCCTAGTTCAATACTAGATAAAAAAATCTAAATCAAAACTAAATTATCTCTCTCTTGCTCCTTCTCTCTCGTCATTTTCTCTCTTCTTCTCTTCACATTTCTCTTCACCCTATCTCGAATCCAAATCTCTCTCTCTCTAACTCAGATCTGATCTAGTTTTGAGCATGACCAGCGACAGAGTTGACGCCAAAGATGAGTTCTTTCTCTCTTCCTCCTTTGCTGGTGTCACCTATCTGATGCACTCTTACTGCCTCTGTACATGACGAACTCCTAAAGCATCTGATGACGATGATGAGGATGAAGACCTCCACGTTGTCATCCATGAAAATGCCTTCTATCCTCCTCTGCCTGTGGCAGTCCCACATTGGCCTCCAAAGAAGATGAGGTGATTATCAAATTGGTGGTAGACGGAACCTTGCCTTAGTACTCACTCAAATCGAGGCTGGGGGATGGCAAGTGAGTGGCAGTGATCAATGCAAGGCATTCTAGAGGATGACAGGGAGGTCGATCAAAGGATTGCCGACCTCTCTGTTGCTCCTTTTCTCTCTTCTTTTTCTCTCTTCTTCTCTTCACATTTCTCTTCACCCTATCTCAAATCTAAATCTCTCTCTCTCTAACTCATATCTGATCTAGTGTTGAGCATGATTAGCGACTGGGCTAATGCCAGAGACAAGTTTTCTTTCTCTTCTTCCTTTGTTGATGCTGCCTAAAGTATCTGATGCACTCATGCTGCCTCTGTACCTGATGAACTCCTAAAGCATCTGACTAAGATGATGAGGATGAAGACCCCCACATAGTCGTCCCTAACAATGCTTGCCATCCTCCTCTGCCTGTGGCGGTCCCCGCATTAGCCTCCAAAGAAGACGAGGTGATTATCAAATCGGTGGTAAACAAAACCCTGCCTTCATACGCACTCAAATCAAGGCTTGGGGACGGCAAGCGAGTGGCGACGATACAATGCAATGCATTCTAAAGGATGACGGGGAGGTTGGTCAAAGGATTGCCGATTGAAGGATTTGATTTCGAGTCGATCTTAGGGCAGTTCTGCGAAATGCTAGTCAGATACGTGTAGATTCTAGTTGGGACTGTAGGGCCACTACTACTTGACGGGTTTGAGTACTTGGTGCAGATTCCAGTCGAGATACGAGTAATTTTTTCTTTTTTTTTTCGTTTTTTCTTCTTTAATATATAATAGTAGAATTTTCTTTGATTTTTTGTTTTGAATTTTGTTTTCGATCATAGATCTGTGGGTGTGTATTGTGTTTCAGTAGATCTGTTTAGATTTTGTGATTTTTTGGTGCTTTTTTATGATTTCTCCGCGTCGGAGACAGCCGCGGTGCCATTGGTCTTGGCGATAATTGGTTGGTAACCATGCCTATATTTGCCAACCGGTAACCACAGTAGTATCTGTAGTAGATATCGACGAGTATCCAAGTAGTTATGGGATGAAATCTAGTCATTTTGACATTTTTTTAGATAGAATCTACTGGGTTCCGACGAGTTCAAAGATGGAATCTGGCAGTTCTAATGTTTCTTGAACCGAATCTGGCGGGTTTCAAGATAAAATCTGGCAAGTTCCAGGATAGAACTTAACGGGTTCCATCACACTCTAGCACCCCGCGTTGGCGACCAAAGATGGTTGGTTTTCTTTTTTTTTCAAAAAGAAGATTGGAATTTGATAGGTTCCAAGTTGAAACCTGGCAGTTTACAACTCAGTACCCGCATCGGCAACCAAAGCGGTTGGTGCTTCTTTGTTTCAAAAAATGTTAAAATTTGGTAGGTTTAAAGTTGGAACCTAGTAGGTTACAATATAGCATCTCACTCTAGTGACCGAAAGTGAGTTTCGGTGGGTTCTACAATGGAACTTGACAGGTTCCAACAGATACCGAAATGGAACCTAGCATGTTCCTTTTCGGAAGGAAGGGTAACATAATCTTTTAATAAATCACCTTTGTTATGAAAGAACAGCTTTAAAAATAACCTTTTAGAAGAACAATCTTAAAAAAGGTGTTCTTTTAAGAGAATATTGTCGTAAGTTGCTCTTATTTTAGTGTGGTCTATGGGGGCTCGAGGCCCACAAACTTTATCATCGGTAAGCAAATGCGTAAATCAACTTAATTAGCCGAAAAAAAGTTGTAAATCGACGGCTCACTGTCTTACAATAATGTAAATCCAACGGCTCGAATACTTTTTAACCAGACATAATCTTTTTTTTGTTTTTTTTTTTTTTAGTGAAACTATACTATACATGATTCCGAGATCCTTGACGATCTGAGACCATCCAAACAAGAGCCATTCTCAATGATCCAGTCAAAATGGGGGCCTACCTTCTACAACAAAGTCCGCTAAACGCCACAAGACCAGGCAAAAAAGGCCTGTATCTTACCGTTACTTGCCTCCCACGGGTCTGCCCATGAATCCATGACCCATCCCCGCCGCTAAAATTCAAAACATCTAAAAACTAAAAAAACCCTTTCCCCCAACGGCTACTTTGGACTTTTCGAACCACTACCGGGAGCCAACAAAAACCCCCAAAAACGCAGAATCAATTTCCAACAATCAACAATAAATCTTTCTCTCCAGGAATCTTGAAAGGCAATTTTTTTCACAATCTGATCAATACCCAGAAACGTTCCACAATTCAATCGAAGAAAAACAGCTCAAAATCTCATGGATTCAACGTCCCCACAGCACTACAGTCGATCGGAGCCCAAGTCCCGGATCAAATCGGCCTCGCGCTTGCCCCAAACTGGAGATCTTCCTCACTTCTCGATCAGCCCTGCGTCATCACCAAAAAGGATTCAGTCGCCGTCCACTTTCACTCTGAAATCTCCCGCTTCCCTCCCTCTTCATGAGCTTCTGCTTCTCTCTCCTTCATCTGTTCGGCGATCATCGAAGGCCCGCCTCGCCGATCGGCTAGAGATGGCTGAGGAGGCTATTGCGGAGCAGGTAGGATCTAGGCGGAGGTGCAGGAGCAGGACAACTCAAGTGGGTTTGCTGGGCTGCGCCTCGCCAAGGACCGCGCGGAGGTCGAGGAGGCGGTCAGAGCTGGAGACTACCAGAGAAGACAAGGATTCAGGTTTGGCCGAAGAGATCGGAAAGCCGAGGAAAAGGCGGCACAGCGTGAGGTCTAAGAAGGAGAAGCTGAGTTTGGTCCCTTCTTCTTTGCCCTCTTCAAGTTCATCTCCAAGTAAATCCCAAATGTTCAGTTTCTTGCATTGTAATAATAATCTTCTTCATTTCTTCGTTTTCTTGCGACATTTGAACAGAGTTATTTAACGTTTTTTTATGTTTCTTTTCGGGTATAGAAACCAATGAGGAAGATCAAGGCAGTCTGGACCGAATCAGAGAGTTGATAAGTGATCTGGTTATGTGGAGAGATATGGCAAAATCCAGCCTTTGGTTTGGTTTTGGGTGTCTCTTCTTCCTGTCTTCATGCTTTACTCAAGGAGTTAGCTTTAGGTACTTGCTTTTCCCTCCTTTTCTCTTTTCAAATTCAGTCGTTTTTTCCAACATCTAAAAACCAAATAAAAAACTTTATGTTTTTCAGCATTTTCTCGGTGGTTTCCAAGCTAGGAATGTTATTCTTATGCTTGTCTTTCTTCTCAAATTCACTTTGTCAAAGGTATCATTCTTAACTTCTTGTGTACTTTTTGTTCTGTTCTCTAAGCTTTTTCACTAATATGGTTTTGAGAAACTCATAGGGACTGTAGTGAAAAGGACAGAGAATTGAGGCTCAAAGAAGAGGACATTCTACGTGTTGCCAAAGTGATACTCCCCTTTACAAACCTTTTAATATCAAAGACAAGAGAGCTTTTCTCAGGAGAACCATCCATGACCCTTAAAGTAACTCAACAAAATTTCATGGCTTTACTTTAAAAAAACATTTCTTTAGATTGCCAGATTTATAAGTAAACTAAACTAGCATTTTTTATTGTTTGCAGGTAGCCCCATTCCTCCTCTTAGGAGCTGAATATGGCCACCTTATAACAATGTGGAGACTCTTTGTAATTGGTAAAGTCATATTATCTTGTCTAGTTTTCTTTCTTTCTTTCTTTCTTTCTTTTAAATGAATATCCTAGTAACAATTTGAGTGGATTCTCATTCAGGGTTTTTTATAGCTTTCACGGTCCCTAAACTCTATTCATGCCACTCCATTCAGATAAGCCGAAAGGGTAAAAAGATCAGCCAAATGTTTTCCAACTTATGTTTAGTCTTGTCTTGATCTGTGTATATGTATAGTAATGAAGTAAATTTTTGGGCATGGAATGCAAATTATGCAATGCAGTTGAGTTCTTGAAATGGAGGGTATTGGACGCATGGGGAACCTGCGCACACAAAAAGGTTGTGGCAGCATCAGCAATCACAGCCTTTTGGAATCTATCTACCATAAAAACAAGAATTTTTACAGGCAAGCCTTTTTTACAAGATTGCAATAACCTGTTATAATACATGAGGAAGTCTTGCATATTTAAAGCCTAGAAATTAGGGTGTAACATAATATTTGTTCAATATAAAGATGCAACACATTTTACATGTTACAATGTGAAGTTGTAACACTTTTGTATGTTACAATGTGGGACTGGTCCTTAGACTTTTAGCAACTGTAGCTTGTTGCACTTCTAACACTAGACTACTTTCTTAGAATCCTGAATTTCCAATTCTACGTATTTTTTTGTATGTATTTTAATTTTTTTTCAAATGTTTGCAGCATTTATCTCTTTGGTATTGATTCGATACTGCCGGCAGCATATAGTTGAAGAATTAGTAGATAAGGAAGTAGAAGGAGAAGAGAATCAGCAGCAGGCTTTGGCGTTGGCTGAAGCGGGTTGCCAACAGAAGAAGTAGAGCAAATTTGGTTTTTGTAATTACCAGTAGATTTTCCTTGAAAATTCTGTAATCAGCTACCCGTCTGAGATGATTAGCAATAATTGACTCTCCTATTTATAAAATGTACAAATAAGTTCTCTTTTAATTTTTTTAAAGGTTTCATGCATTTCAAGAAGTTAAACATAGTATTAATATGCCAATTATTCATGTCATAACATATTATCTTCATGCCAAAATCTGTGTTTTTTTTTTGAAAATAAAATCTAGTTTTTATACCAAATACAATTGAACTTTGTATTTTTTTCCAAGTTCAAAACCTAGTTAAAATCATACTTTTACCAACTCACTTTCTTTAACTTTTTGTCATTTCTAACCACATAAAACTAAAACACACTGTAAACATTCTCCTTCCTCAAGGTCATAAAGTCCATATTCCAAGTTCCACATATATATTTTTTTCTTTTCCAACCTCAAACAACATCACACCACAAAAATCCATAAAACTAACGAAAGATTCATACCTAATGCAAGATAAGTGCTCGTTCTTCCTTTGACTTTTGAACCTAGCTTGGTCCCCCTTGATTCAATATCTCCTAGACAAAATCCAGATCTTAGCATAGAACCATTGAACCCAACTAAAAGAAAAAGCACTTTCTTATCTCCAAGTTCTCAACAACTCTCTAAGTGACAAAGCTTGGTGACATTGTAAATTAGGAAGCTTGTTTGAGGAAATTTTGAAGGACTAATGCGAGGGGGTGTCGGCCTCGAGAGGAAGAGGAAGAGAGAACTTTCTTTTCTCTTGGTTGGCTTGGAGGAGAAGGAGAGAAACAGGGAAAAGGAAGAAAAATGAAGGAAAAGCTTATTTGCATATTTGGGATCTTCTATTTATAGACAATTATCATGGGGTAGAAATGCGAAAAAATTTTTCTTCATCTTTACAAATTCTTCCCTAAGGGGTCTTTGTGTGACTTTTTTCAAACTTGTGATGCTTACTTTTAACACCTGGTTCTGCAATCTCCATCTTTCTATTATCCACATTAAGATACCTCAATCCTCCAAGATTTCCTTTACCAAACATAAGATGATGATACCGTTGTCCCTTGGTTCATGTTTTGGCATCTTTTCAATTATGTAAAGATGTCATTTCCTTATTTTGGTAACCAACATGCTAGTAAAATCCACCATTTCAGTTCATTTCTTCTTCTTCTTCTTTATAATACTCATCATCATTTGTTAAATTCACCATTTCAGTTCATTTCTTCTTTTTCCTTAAACTCATCTTCATCATTTTTTGGATATTTTCCCTTCTTGTCATATGAAAATTCAGCTCCTTCCAAGGATGAAAATGTCTACAAGACTGTCAATATTTCTACGACAATATCCATATTTTGAAGTCTCGACATGGATATAGGGGAAGGTTTTTTCTTCCAGGATATCCATAAAATATCTACAATATCTATAAATATCCGTAATATCTGTAAATATCCGTAAAAATCTAGAATATTTTCAAGAATTTCCACAAAATGCCTAAAAAGGAAGGGAGATTTTTCTTTTTTGTACAAAAATTAATTTTCTAGGATTGTTTAATTATTTTTAATAAAATATGATTAATACTTTGAACCTAAAAACAAAAAAAAAAAGAGTATTTATTAAGACTTTCTTTAAATAATTTTACTTTTAAAATAAATAAATCATGACTCTTCTGTAAATTTCTACGTCATGTAATATATAAATATGTATAGTATATTTTTACTTTTTTGTCTACTAGTTTCAATTTTTGTCTTTAATGAAGCAAATGAATTTTGTTACCAATTTTATTATTCCTACAAAGCGTGCATATGATATAGATGTATTATGTATAGAGTACACTTTTACTATTTTTGTCCGTTAATATCAATTATTTTTGTTCTAAATTATACGTGTTCATGGAATCTTATGATGATCCTTCAAAAGCTATATTTCACGTGATTTACTACATTGGTACTATTTATTTATAATGTAGTGTCAATTATTGTTGCTTTTCTTATAAAGTAATAAAAATGAAAAAACAAAATCATTCTCTGTAAAAGATGATACCCGAGCTTCATTGCCAGGGCACAAGTTAAAAGCCTTCCTAATTTCTATATCTATAAGTTTGTACTCCTACTGTTTTATATATTAAACGAAAGCGTTTCTACTCTAATTCTCAGCATATCTATTCGAGTCTAGGACGATAATTAAGGTAACTTTATGATTTTGTCTTTTTTAAATAGTTTTTGTACATTAATATGTATGTTTAGAATACTTAGATGGAATGATAATATATTAAAAATCAATATAATTTATGCATTTTAGTCTATATATATCTTTTTTATAATTAGTACTTCGTTTGTTACCTTAAAAATAAATATGGATTTCATATGAGCTATAATAATTTTTAATTCGTATGGGTTTTAGATGCTTATTCATATACAAAATGTAGCATATATATACTGATAACTGAAGGTAAAAATGGTCCTGCATGGCAATATCGTACTCATTTAGAAGGTAACAAGTGTGGCACTGTGTGCAACTTTTGTGTTAATGCCATGAAAAGTTGAGGAATCACTTGTTTCAAGTTTCATATAGCCGAAAGCGATTCTGAAAAAAAATTGTAAACAACGTCCCAATGTTCCACCTGAAGTACGAAAAGAAACTATTCAATTGATAAGAAAAAAAAGAAGCAGAAAAGAAAATGGAGGAGGTCATATATGGAGACATAAGAGAGGAGCTACGAGGGAATTTAAAAAAACCACTGTCCAATGATTCAGGTGAGGAAGATGATGAAGACAGATATATGTACCCAGCAGATATGCATCCTGACGAACGAGATGCGTATCATAAAGCTATCCGAGCGTCTAAAGAATCTGCATGGGCAAGAGAGCAACAAGTGAAGTCATTTTCAAGAAAGGATGAGAACGCAGACAGTTCATGGGGTTGTCCTAATAATGTACAACAATCTTCATTTCATCGCACACAAAGTGTTCATAAACTACATCAACATCCAATGGCATCTTCATTATATAGATCGTCAGCTTCAAAACAGAAAGGCATTAAAGATACACTCAAGGGAGGTTCTATAAAATCCGAGATGCACGAGCTAGTTGGACGACTTTTCATTTATGACGACGCACCTAAGCTTCATCTTATCATTTCAAAAACATAGTAGTTGGGATTCAAGTAGGTAAAAAATTTATCATTATAAGTGTTTTTTCTTTTTATCATGCACAATAAATGTATATACTAACAATCTTATTTGTATAATTAGGTCGAGGAATCCCTCCACCTTCACCTTACGAGATAAAGAACAAGTTGTTAGGGGCAGAATTTAAGTAAATGATAGACCATGTTGAGAGATTTAAAGAAAGATGGAAAACTTATGGACGTTCAATTATGTGTGATAGATGAGCAGGTCTCACAAGATTGTATCTAATCAACTTTTATAGTCTATTGTAAAGGGAGCAAAGTTTTTCTCAAATCTGTTGATGCCTTTAACAAGATTAAGGACTATAAATTCATAATGTTAAAGTTAAGAGATGTAGTACAAGAAGTGGGTAGGGAAAATGTTGCTTAAATTGTTACTGACAAAGCAAAGGCATTTGTAAAGCACATTGTGTAGATCTCATGTTCTAAGAATGTTGCGAAGAAAGAAAGTGTGGCGACTATTATAACGAATGAAAGAAGACTAACGACTTTCATTTATAATCATAATTATCTACTTGCAAAAATGAGGAAATATTGCAATGGAGAGTTGGTTTGACCTGGGGCAACTAGATTTGCAACAAATTATATTGCCTTACATTCATTAATCAAGAGAAAGACTGGTTTGCAAAAATTATTTACAAGTGATGATTGGATAGAAAATGGCTTAAGTCGGACCTGAGCTGTAAAATGGGTTGAACAAAGAATACTTGATAATTAAATTAGAGAACATGTTGCAAATGTTGTGAGCATTTATGAACCGTTGTATGTTATCCTTCGCATTGTTGACACTGAAGTTGTTCCAAGCAAGCCGATCCTTTATAATATGACAACAAAGGTAACAAGACAAGATTATTTATGCAAGGGGTTCAAAATGGATATGTAATATTGTAAAGGCATGATGATAATATGTTACTTCATCCATTACATGCAGTAGGTACATTAACAACCACTCAAAATGTAAAACTATTAATTAACTTATTATTTGTGTTGTCTTATGCATTTTTTCTTCCGTGAATCCTAAATTTGAATCTTAACTACTCAATGCACTTTATTATTCTCTTGGTAACTTACAAATTTCTATTATTGCGGCTGAATGGTGGGTAATGTATGGGAATAGTGCTCCATTGTTAAGAAAACTTGCCATGAGAATTTTGTCCCAAACAAGTACATCTTCAGCATATGAACGACATTGGAGTACATTTTCACTAATCCACACAAAACAACGCAGTCGGCTAGGCTGTCGTAGGCTTGAACAATTGGTTTTTTGCTATAATAAGATGAAATTAAAACTAAGGAATACGGAGCATGATAAAGTGGCAAAAACTGACTATTGAGACTTACTCGTATAGCAGTTGAGCTACGTGAAAACGATGATGATCCCTTTATTCAGTAGATCAAGCTAGCACATTTAGATGATGAGAATCGCAATCTTAGTTTGGGAATTGCAGGATATGCTCAAGAATATGGCCTTGATGTTGATAGAGTACTGTATGAGGAAATAAGAACTTCTAGTAGTGGCACTGTGTAACACCCCGATTTTTAATTCAGTGTAATTAGTGTAAAAATGGTGAATTGGTGTGTTATAATGTAAGTTTGAACTTAATTTAACTATTTTGTAATATTTTTAAATTAGTATTACTTTTAATTATTTTTAATCACTCTTTATTATTTTAATTGTTATTTTAAATTTTTGGAACAAAACAATTTATCAAATGCCAGATATATCTGTCACACCCCGGAGTACAGGAGGTGACGTGGCAGTTTAATTAAGTTAATTAAATAGAATTTAGTTAAAACATGGGTTTAAGAGTTAAGGAATTTATTTATAAAAATGTAAAAATTTTAAAACCTTTTATTTAAAGCGAGCAATTATATATATTTGAACAAATAAGGATAACAAAATAAGCAATAAAGAAATAATAACAATAATAAAAATATAAGGTGAGGCGAAAATGAGTCTCACTGACCCATATCTTGTGTACACATATAGTACTGACAATATTAATTTACAACCGCAGTCTAAAATAAGAGAGAGGAAGGTGAAGTTATATATGTCTTGATTTTATAATTTAAATGACCTACTCGATTCTCCTATAGCTCGAATGTTCTGTCGGTGTACTCCTCTCCAATCCTAAGTTGAACTCTACGTAGTGGGGGAATGGTTTTAAAACAAATAAAATGTTAGCAGAAAGCTCAGTAGGACTATATTTTTAAAACATAAATTTTGAGAGAGAAATTTCAATATTCAAGATATCATTAGAAAACAAAATTGAACAAATGAGTAAAATAAAGTTTCAATAAAATTAATCTTACCAAATCGTTTATTGGCCGATTAGAAAGAATATCATTTTCTTTTCCTAGGCAAACCATATGTAAATCACCACCGTAGTGGCCCAGCTGGGTTTCAAGACCTGCCTCTAAGGTCGCGCATTACACCACCCGATCTTTAACATGGTATCATGCCCCAAAGTATACACACACACACACACGAACATACATATCTTTCTATCATTATTAAAATCTCTTTTTTACCAAATCTAATCATTTACATTCATTATGAGGTTTATTATGAAAACATCTCAATATACTATTTAAGAAAACAATCAATAAAATCCTTTTCAAACAATTATTGAAAATATTTTTAATAAAAATCATTTTTAGACCATAATCATTTTTAAAACTAGGTTACCAAGAAAAGGGTAGAAGTTCTACCTCAATACTTGTGCCGGTGTTCTACACCGAAATCTCAGTCCGCTACACATTAGCTCCGCAGAACCTCGAACAACCTTAAATATATAAACTGCGTCCATCAGTATCTAACTTGAGATATCCTATATTACTAAACTATCCCATGGTGTCCTAGTGTGTCATTTAAGTTTATAAAATTATACTATGTTGTTAAAATCTAAATCGAGATTCAAAATGGTGAATACGGGTGAAAAATAACAAAATCTCACCATGCCCGGTCGGCCTGCAAGTCCCTTGGTTCGACCAGCCGAACTATACAGTTTGGCCTACCAGAAAACTAGGTCTGATTGGCCAAACTTTTTCATGTTCGGCTTGCCAGTCGTACGAATCCGGCCTGCCAAACATGAACTTTAGCCTGCCGATCTAGAAAAATTTTAGAATTTTTCAAGCACGGGATTTTGCCTCCTGAACCCAAATCTCAAATTTTAACCTGTTTTCTCAAATCCCAGCATGAATAATGATCATAATTGATAGAAAAACATAGTAGATTACTTTTTAATGCTTTAAAACAAGTTTTAAACAAAATTTTCAAATAAATCCAAAAATTGAGAAAAATGGAGAAAAATAAAAAATCTTGATTTAAATCCGTTTTTAATCAATCAAAGCTTAGATTTTAGTTATCTTAAGTTTCTCTAACCTAGATTGATGGTTCTCTAAGCTTAGAAAAGCTTAAATTCCAAAATACCAAAAAATTTGAAAAATTGAAAAAGTTTTGAAAAATAGGAACTAACCTTGAATTCAAGCTTTGAATCGTGTTCTTGGTTGTCCAATCAAGTTCTCGAACCTTCAATTCACTAACCCAAAGCTCGGAGTTGATTTTTCTTTCAAGAGTTTTGGAGAAAAATTGAGAAAGAAAGAGAGAGAGAGACGTATGGGGAGGGAGAGAGAGAGTGTGAGAGTTGAGTGAAAGAGGGGGAGAGAGGTATAAATAGAGAGAGAGACATGAGTAGATTCACTATGTAGGAACAGTGTGTCACCCATGGTTTTATAAAACAGACATTTTGACAAATTGTTTTATTTCAAAATTCAAAATGATAAATAAAAATAATTTAGAGTAATTAAAATCATCAAAAAAATCAAAAACAACATTAATCTAGAAATTCCACAAAATGTTGAAATTAAGTTTAAAATATTTCTTATGACACACTAATCTATCATTTTACACATTAATAACATTTAATTAATTTTGGGGTGTTACAATATCCTTATTTGAAAACAATGTGCTGAGGACAGAGCTTTATCTGAAGAAAGCTACCATTCCTTCCTCTATTTATTTCCTCTCCCTCTCCTCCCTCACTCACTCTCTCTAGGCCGACAGCAGCACAGAACTCAGGGGGCTCGGGAGACCCTCTAGGATGGGGAGGACTGATCTCTAGGGAGTGGTGTTGTCCCATATTTTTGATCATATTAGAAGGGCTCCATAGGATGGTATATTTTTGCAAAAAAATCGGTTGAGAATGCGACGAAGGCGGCAATGCCGTTGCAGGAACCGATTGGCCTGAGGATTTTTGTGCTCTCGAGGACACGTTCAAGCTTGGTGAATTGGCATGTGCCGCGGAGGAAGAAGTAAACGAATGCATTGTCCCATGGACTAGAACATAAGAAAATGGGATTAAGAACTCGGGCAAAGTTTGGGCTCAAGATGTGATAATTCCAGAGTTTGGAGATGCACTTGAACCTGAAGAGAGATTTGTGGGGTAGTCTTGGAAGGATTTCGATTGCAATAAAGTCCCATAATCAAAAGGACCTCAAAACGGGAAGAGGAAGATTTTTGAATTTTTTGAGACATGACGATTAATGGGGAATCAAGAACTTGAGAGGGCACATTGGATGGTAATGGTTTGTGATCAATGTTTGTAAAGGTAAGAATCTGGCTCTATGTGGAATTTCGAGTGTGACTGGGAAACTGAATCATAGGCGTGTTTTGCTTAGAAGTGCTAAATAGTTTGCGGGAATGGAAAAAATCAAACTAGCAATAGCCACACTTCTTTTTTATTTTTTATTTTTTATTTTTTTATTTTTTTCCTTTCCTATTTAAAGAAGTCCTAAAGAACAAGCATACCTAAAGGTGGCAATAATCATGTTCGTGCCATATTCGTGTCAGCACGTTTACAGCATGACACGTTTAGCCCAAACACGAACACGACACAATTAATAAACGTGCTAGAAATGCAAACACCAACATGACACGTCTATGGCACGCGTAACATAACACGACACAATTAACACAATTATTAAACGTGTCGTGACGGGTTGACACGATAACAACACGCATATGACACGTTTATGACCCAATTAAATAAAAATTTAAAAAAAATTTAAAAAAAATTTAAAAAAAGCCAATAAAGAAAATTAACAAAAACACAATATCTAATTAATGCTAACCTACTACAAATATTTCAAATATTTTTATTTTTAAGTTTAAATGTGTTATAAATGTGCGAGTCGTGTCGTGCCGTGTCAACACGTTTACAGCCCATTTAATTAAACGTGTTAAGGTGTGTTTAGTGTGTTACCACAAATCTAGCCCGTTTATTTTCGTGTTATTCATGCCAATCCATTTATGGCATAATTAATAAACGTGCGGTTCAAACCCGTTTATTTCGTGTCGTTTTTGTTCCGTGTTATCATGCATGTCCAAAATTGCCAGCCCTAAGCATACCTAATGAGTTCCCTTTCATCCTCTTCTTTTTTTTTATTTATTTTTTTTACTAGTGGAGGAGCATGCGCTCCGTGCATGTTACAAAAAGGAACTTTAAAATTAAAAAACATTTGTGGAAGAAAAATAAAAAAAGCTTTGGGACAAAAAAAGAAAAAAAAACTTTTTTTTGGAAAGAAAAAAACGTTTTTTTAATTTCAAAAAGTAAAAAAAAAAAAAAAAACATGTTATGGTTCAAAAATTAAAAAAAATGTTTCTTAAAAAGAAACAATAAAACATTTCAAGTTTCAAGCGTCCTGAAAGCACCGCTCAAAATTTATTCTTACTTTATATATATGTTAAAGATATATATATCCGTATATGTTTATCTCTTTATACGTGTATTTTAAATTTATTTAAAAACAATATTTTGGTTTTTAATCTTATCATGTATATACCTTCACATTGATCCCATCACATAAGTTCCCTTTCGTCTTTTTTTTTTCTTTTTCTTTTGATCTTAGAGGTGGGGGATTTGAACTCTTTACTTTTGAATGAAGTCGAATATGATTTTATTGATAGGCTATGCCTACAATCGCTATCCTTTTTCATATATGTTTATCTCTTTTTACATGTATTTTAAATTTATTTAAAACTATAATTGGTTTTTAATCTCATCATATATATACCTTCAAATTGTTCTTATCATATGTTTACTTTTAGATTAAAATTTAATAAATACATCTATACATTATCTTAATTAATAATTGATTTTGACTTTTCAAATAATCAAATTATCCTTAGGGAAAAATGAAAGAAAAGACTAAAACTTTCAAAAATTGGAAAAAAAAAAAAAAGCAAATGCACAAAAAAAAAAAAACCATTTTGAGGGTATTTTGGGAAGTTTTATGGTTAAAACTATAAGTATAAAGCTTTTTAGAGCTTTTTTATGTTTTTCTTTTATTTTTCTATTTAAAGGTATTATGGGTATCTTTTTAAAGTCAAAATCAAGAGTTTGTTGCATTCGATAAAATCAAAAACTAAAAATACAGTTTTTAAATAAATCTAAAACAAACGGTATAAAAGAAAAAATAATTCTTTTTTTAAAGAAGGGAAGTCTATTTATTTTTCTACTTTTTCATCACACATCTTTTTCTCTTTTTTATTTTTATTTTCCTTTCTCTCAAGGTTTCTATTTTTCCCCTAAAAAAAGTCTCTATTTTTAACTGATGAGAATACTATTTTTCCTCTACAATTTATAGAGTGTTTAAAAACAAAATTGAAACTAAACACTGAAACATATAAGAGGCTTACACTGTAGCAAATTTTTACTTTTCATTGTAGCATATAAGTGTTTTACACTATAGCCAGTTAAAACTTAAAATTCTAACTAGCTTATCAGACTAAACCAAAACTTTTTTAAATATGTCTAAACTTATTTTGTTTCTTGTTATTTTCTAATATATTGTTTTCTAAAAGTTATCTTCATGTATACTTTTTTTTTTCTTTACTACTTGGTGAAATCATTTTTTTTAAACTATATCTATATTGGAGCGCCCTTTTTTTTTTCTCCTTTTCACATGTGCACTCTAAATTTGTTTTGTATTTGATTTATCTTCACCAAAATATTTTTTTTCCTTAAATATGTAATATTTATCTATGCATATTTTACTATTTAAACGAAAAAAATACTTTTTTTCTTTGAAATCTTATATTTTTAACGTGTAAAAAGATTATTTACTTTTATATACCTTGTATTCTAGGTTTATTCAAGAATTATACTTTTGATTTTTAATCTCATCAAATAAAAAACTTCAGAGTAGATGTAATACACAAATTTATATATTTTTCCAATCAATTTTTATTTTTGACCTAAAAAATTACTCAAAATACCCTTAAATTAAAAATAAGAGAACTTAAAAAACTAAAAAAAAAAAAAAAAAACCTTTGTGCTGAAGTTTTTCTTGTTACTTCAAAAATAAATGTTTTGTGTTTTTGTTTCTTTCTTACTGTTTAAAAGTTTTAATTTCACTCATTTACTAAAGGATAATTTAGTCATTTTAAAGGTCAAAATCAACTTTGGATTAATTTAAAATACAGATTTATGTGTTAAATCTAATTTGAAGATACGCATTCAATGAGATAAAAACTGAAAGCTTAGTTTTTGAATTAACCTAAAACTAAGGTTTTATAAAAATAAATATCCCAAAATAAAATTTATCAAAATGCCATGTTTTCCTTTTTCATTATAACAATAGAAATATAGAAGTAACCCACTTATCTTTAAGGATAGTACCAAAAGTTTAACATTTTGCAAGTCATATTTTGAAAGTAATAAGATTGCCCTTACTAATCCATATTAAATGCTTTTTTGAAATAAAAAAAGGTAATTAAATTTTAAATCAGATAAATACAAACATGGATGCAAAAGACCTAAATGCACATGCACCTAGCAACTTTATCTCGACCACAAACCGAAACCACTAATAGGTATTATTAAAACACTCTAAGAATAAAACATATGCTGAGTTCCAACAAAAGAAAACCGACGGTACATACAACTAATTGAACGCACCCATATAACATTTTCAAACACATCATTATAGTAGGTAGACAACTCCGATCGATCAAGATCAAAAAACTAAAAACATGGAGGCGAATCACAAGAATGCAAAAACTTAGGATCGATCCTTTTAATAATTTAAAAACAAACTTTTCTTACAGAAGAAAATATCCCTATGGTTGTGTTCGTTGCTTAAACTAATTTGTTGTGCAATGGATTTCTCCTCTTAACGACTTTCCATTCCTCCTCTAATAACTTTCTGTGCAAACATATTCAGTCAAATACTTCATTCTAAAAAAATTAAATTGTTGTTCAAGTCCCAAACACGAAAAAAAAAAAAAAAAAAAAAAAAAAAAAAGCTCTTTAATGGTGTCTAGTACACAGTATTCCTAAAGGTGGGAATCATAATCTATACGATTTTCAAGTTTGGTATAAGCATTATGATTTTTATATTCCTAAGAAACTCAATTTTATGATATTTACTTTACCATATTTTGGAGTAATCTAAATCACACTCAACAAGATGATATTCATATTCTCATAAATCTCAAAATAATGGGAATCTTACCTTCTCTCCTATAATGATGATAAATACTAAATAATATAAAATGCTATTAAATATTTATAATGTTATAATAAATAATAATAACACTATTATTATTACTACAAATCAATACTAGTATATAATATAAATATAAAGATTACATTAATATAAAATAATAATAAATTGATAATAAAGGTAACAATAATAATAAAAATATAATAGCATAATATCAATATAAGTACTATAATATTAACATTTATAGTAATACTAATATTAATATTAAATTATAGTAATATTATAATAATAATTAAAAATATAGATAAATATTTATAATATTACATTAGTAAAAATTATTATTTGGGTAAATTGCTATGCTAGTCTCCAACTTTTCACGAAAGTGTAATTTTAGTCTCCAACATTTTATTTTTGATTTATCAGTTCCCAACCTTTCTTTTTAGTTGTTGAGGGACCAATTTAACCATTAAACCGTTAATTTTAGAGTCTATTTTGTCCTCTTTTTGATAACTTTAAAGACCAATTTATCAACTTTTTGATAACTTTAGGGCGTAGTTTGTCATCTTTTTTGTCCAAAATTAACTGTTTGATCGTTAAATTGGTCCCTCAACAACTAAAATCAAAAGTGAAGACTAATAAATAAAAAATAAATGATTAAAAACCAAATATTCACCTTCAAAGAAAAGTTAAGGGCTACTGGAACAATATACCCTTATTTTTTTAATTTTAATGTCAATACAAAATAATTTTTTTTAAGAATTATATTTTTATTACTATTTATAATCGTATCTATATGTTAATATTATATATACAATATTTTAATATTAATATATTATTAAATAATAATACTATTGTTATTATAAATTGAGATTTTTATATAATATAAATATAAATATTATTTTATCATAAAATAATAATAATTTGATAATAATAATATTAACAATATTAACAAAAATCTAATAATATTACATTAATATTCATAGCAATGTCAATGTTAAATTATAGTAATATTATTATATTATTCATACTTATATTGCTACTACTTTTTAATATTAGTGCTTACATACTATGTTGATATATTTAACATTAATCTTAATATATTATTTTTAATATATTAATATTCAATATGAATACTATTAAATAATTATCTAATTGAACAACAACAATAACAAATAATAATATTAAAAATGATGATGATGATACTAACAATGGTAATGTCAATATTAGTAATATAATATCATATAATTATTAAATAAAAATAATAATAATATCATTCTTGTTGTTAAATTTTTTTTGAAAAGGGTTTTTTATGTTTTTTAAAAAATATGATTATCTTTAAAAATATAATAGTAATGTAATATCATATTAATAATAAGAAAAAGAAAAAGAAGAGTGTTGTTGTTGTTAAACTTTTTTAAAGAGGGTTTTTTATTTTTTAAAAAATATAATAATAATAATAATAATAATAATAATAATAATAATAAATATGTTTATGTTTTTTTTATGAGTGTAATTATCTTTTTAAAAATATGAATATAAACGTTTTCAATAATATATGAATATCAACATTGCATTAATATAAATAATAATGTAAATGTTTTGTCCAAGATAATACACAATTTATTTTTGTCAACTATTCAAGATTCTCGTATACAACCAAACACAGTAAATATAATCTAAAGACAAAATTTGTGTACAACCAAATGTGATGATATTGGTTTCTTAGGAATTAATTACCTATCATCAATTTCTCGAAAATATGACTCATACTAATTACTGCATATTAGACACCCCTAAAGTACAACACGGCTTTATAAACACAACAATAATAATTCGAAAGTGTTTCCACAACTGTTTTAGAAATAGAGAACAAAGTAAAGAAAAGGTCAAACTACAAGGGTGGTTTCTCTAATTATGAGTATACTAAAATAAACAATCTAAGTTCCTCGGATTAAGCCAACCATCAACAACTCGCACTCTGCCACACATATGAATGAAGTAAACTAACAACAAAATCCTGTAATGCATCATGCAGCAAAAATAGTATTCAATTTCATTTGAGGAACTTGAAAATTTACATAAAACGCTAACATTAAGAATGTATTTTAGGTAAATATATATAAACACTAAAGGTGTATCTCCAACACGTAAAACATCCTCCAAATTTTACTTGCTCGTTTTGATATTCAACATTCAGCGCAATGGCAAACAAGAAACCAGAAATAACGCAAATCTCATGACCAGAAGATCGGAAGTAGCACCTAAAAACTCACCAAAACTTTCAAGGAGTTGCATCTGCCTAATAAATTTACAACTGTCACAGATACCATAACAGCCTTGTCTAAGTGTAAATTAGCTTATTTTATAGAACAAATTTACAAAATACAGAACACGCATCATATATTATCAAAAGTATAAGCATACCGTAGTGCATTCCCCCCAAGTTGGATCATATCTCAAATGCATTGAAGACCCTTTCCAAATCAAATCATATCCCATCCGAGAGACTCTCTTTTACAGAAATACCACCATAAGATCCATCCATCTTCAGCAAAATTCGGTAACCATATATAAAAATTGCATCCCAGCTAATAGTTCAAGCACAGGTCAGAAACACAAATGCAACCTGCGGTAACTTCAAAATATTCACTCCCATAATATACCACTCACTCTTTTCAACACTAAAATAACTTTAGTTGTCAACATTAACTAATTCATATTCAACTAAGGACAGATTATTTTCCTCCTTAACTTCAAACTTAGCGGGTTCAGTTACTTCAACACGTCCCCATTTGTCAACCGCCAGCCTCATCGTCCCCTTGAACATGTCGATCTTTGCGTTACGCAGAATCACAGTAGTGTTGGGTGTCATAATATCAACTACAAAGGTAAAACAAACAGTTGATAACAACAACATTATATCATAATTCACTAATCAATACAGCTTTAAATCACTTCATCAGCCACAAGCATGATTCGAAACTGAAATTGATAGCAACATTTAAGCCTTTTGCGCTGAAAAATGTTACTAAAAGCAAGTTCAGAACTTTATCAAACTGACCAAAGAGAATCATAACTTCTGAGAACTACGGCTACAGATTTACATGGCGAAAATTACACAAAATTCCAAAAAAGAACTCCTTTATTACCTTTCTGAACCCCAAAACGCTCATAGTTCTAAGCTGATGAAAGTAAAAAGGCTAAAACCTTTGGGTTGTTTTAATTGCTTTTCAGAAACTACATTTCCTCGAATAACCAACCAAACAGAAATTATCAAAGACCTAAAATCAGAGAACAATTTAAAAGCCCTAAAACGAAATCTTTTTCCTTTTAACCCAAACCCCCATCAAAATTAAACGAAAAACAAAAAACCACAAAAAAAACCCTGTCCAGAACGAAAAAGATCAAAGACTTGATTTACCTTGATCATTGCGAGCAGTGAATAGGATGGTCCCGGTCTCGTCTCCGATAAGGCATTCGGAAATGCGAGTGGGTTGCGAGGGCCGATTCATGAAAATCGCAGACGATCGGCCTGTTCCTTTGTTTCCGACCTTGACCGGCTTCGAGCTCACCACTTTTACCGTCAAGGTGTGGCCGCTGGTGCCTGGTTTGAGCTGATCTACAGTTTTGAACACCGGCTTTCTTTTCGCCGGCACTGTCCCGGTCGCCTTCGTCGTCGCCGTCGCCATGGTAGTCCCGAAGCGCAGAGGAGGAAGAATCACGCTAACCTTTGTGGACGGAAACGCGTTAAACCCTAACCCCAACTCTGATTTTGGGACATTTTGTGCATTGGGAAATGGGCTTCGAACGGGCTCTTCCTACTGGGCCGTTGGACCGTTCGGCTCACAGAAGGAAGAGAAAGTTGTATCTTGCCCGCATTTTTAAAGATTATATTTAGGGGGATAGATCAAAATAGCATATTTAGGTTAAATTTGGTAAATAATAATGTTATATAGTTTTAAAATATGTTATTCATAGCATATTATAAGAAATTGAGTAATATCGTATGAGAAATTGAGAACAAAAAGTTCAAAATACCCTTGTCTTTTTATCCTCTATATCTCTTACCCTCTTCCTTCACCGGCAACGTTAGCGGTCGAGAAATCAATATTTACTGAAAAGTACTATATTTATTGTGTGACATAAAAATTGATCGGTAACTTTGTCGAACTGCTGACGTCCTAAAAATACAGTATTTCACTTGAAATACTATATTACCATGTATAAACAAAAATTCACCAGAGATTTTGCCGGACCGCCAACGACCGAGAATATTGTATTCAACATTTCACTTGAAACAATGTATTACCATATATATAAAAAAATTCAATAGCGACTTTACTAGACCGCCAGCGACCAAAAAATACAATGTTAACCTAGGAATGTTACATTTACTATGTAAATACAAAAATTCACCGACAACTTCAGCGAATCGTCGACTGCCAAGAAATACAATATCTACTTGTAAATAATGTATTTATCGTGTGAATATAAAAATTTACAAGCAACTTCGTTGAACCACCGACGGCTAGTAAATATAGTATTTACATGATCGATAACCAAGAAATACAATATTTACCTATGAATATTGTTTTTACTATGTACATATAAAAATTCACCGATCTTGGGGTATGATTTGATCAGACCCAAATTGTTTGTTTAAAGCCCAAAACAAGGAATCTAAATTAAGACTAGAGCAAATTGAGCCTAACTAAAGTGTTCGATTCTACGTAGCTTGGCATAAGAAGCACCATTTGTCCAACACTTGAGGCTTTGATCGATTACAAACTGATCATGATTAGTTCATTTGCATCTTAACATTTACTGTCATTACAGGTTTGTCAAGTATTGGCTCGACAGAATCGATGTGCATGACCTAACAATTATAAGAGGAAGCATGTTAAGCCACGAACTGAGACGCAGGAAAAGCCTGATTCTTATGGCTAATCACGAATCGACACATTTCTTACTACTATGTGCATCACTATCCCACTTATTGTATCAGTTTGGAACCACGATCTCATGCTATGCGCTATATAAAGGCATCAACGATTTCACAGAGATACACAAGAAAAAAAGCCTTATAGAAACTCTACAAGAATATTTTCTTATTCACATATCACTTCTTTTAGCATCTTTGTAATCTATACTCATCCATTTCACCTATAGTGAAGAACAGTGGACGTAGTTCTCATTACAGAATGAATCACTATAAATCTCTACATGTGGTATTATTTATTTTTCTAGTATTGTTTAATTTTTCTTCGCTTTGTTCTAATTTACTTTTTGTGGCTATTTTAACGGCGTTCTTTGAAGCTAAACAGATCCTAACAATGGTGATTTGAGAGCCCAAACTTATAAATAGTAAAATATTAAATTGATCTAACACGTTTATATTTAATTGTAGATCCAACTTTTATAGTTTGGCGGCCACCATGGGGCCTTCAAATCGCCAACTCAAGGATCTTTAGGCTTCGTCACTTGACATGGCAGATAATCCAAACAACCAAAACATGCCCAACACTCTAAATAAAGAGACTCAAGATGTCCCTTAAGGAAACCAGCAAATGGAAGCCCTCGCAGCTGAGGTGGAAACCTTAAAAAAGATGCTTTAGGAATAAGCCATGCACTCCCAGGAACGCGACAGATGATTAGAGCAACTCAGTAGTGAAAACATGACTTTAAGGAGTCAAATCGGCTTCCAAAACTCCCAGATGGCGACCTACTCATATTATCACCCAAGTAGCAATTTGAGTGCCACTAGGATTATTATTTAAATCCAATTTTTATGTCAAATTTCATAAAGGCAAAAATGAGATTTTTAAGATTAAAAATAATGCCATAGTCTTAAGTCAAGGATGAAAGATATGAAAATAAGCTAGAAAACTTAATTGTTGTAGAATATGTTACAAAAAATTTTAAAATAAAAATACAGTAAAAAAAAATAAAGTATGAAAATATGAAAATTATGTAGTATTAGAATAATGCATTATAGGAATTATAATGATAAAATTAAGCAGTATAGAAATTATATTGCATAAAGTTATTTAGTATGAAAATTAGACTGTATAAAGCTAAGCATTATAGGAATTATGCTGAATAGAGAATATGGCAAAGTAAGAAAGGTTGTCGAATCTCATAAACCGTATAGGAAAATATACTAGCAATATGTGAAATACATCGACAGTATAAGAAAAATACTGTCAATATAAATTTGGATAGTTTAAAAGGTAAAGTGAGGCCACTAGGGGACACTTTTAAATTGGAAAAATTGGCGACCTCACCTCCTACATATAACGGTTTTGGGCATATGGTGGAGCAAAAATGTTTAATTTCAAATTAGTCCCCAAATTAAGCAATTTTGAAATTAAGAATCTAAGTATATTAAGTCCACCAAAGTGACACTTTTATAATGAAAATTTGGCCACATCCTTCCCTTAGGAAGACCGGATCTTTTCACATGAGAAAGGGGCAATTCTTGTTGCATTTTAGGCCCCATGATGTGTCTTAGGTGGCAAATCTTTGCTCCATCAAACTTGCTCCATGAAAGAAGAAAACAACCTCTTTTCTCCATGCAAAAATCGCCCCTTCTCATGCTATTTTCTCTCAAAATTTTAAAAACCTTAAGCCTCCAAATCATGTTTTGAAGTATAGTCAAGAGGTGTAAAGGAAGATTAAGGCATTTTGAAGGTAAAACTTAAGCTTTTCTATTCGTATTTTTAGTGTTTTTACTTGGGTTTTTAGTAGGATTTTCATGGATTTGTTATGATTTTTGCTAAGGAGGATTAGCAAAGTCTAAGCACTCAAATGGAGGATCCAAAAGTTTAAGGAATCTCATGGTAAGAACCCACGTCATAGTCTTGAGAGTTTGTTGATTTTCATTGATTCTATGATTGGCTTCATAATGTATTGGACTAGGGCATATTAAGAGGACCTTATGGTATGATTGTATGGTATCCTATAATGATAATGATGAAAAAAAAAGGAACTGAGGTTTTATGCTCAAAATGAGGAAGTATGACAAACCTTGTTTAAAGACAAATTTAAGCATTTTTAGGTATTTAAAGTGTTTGGTAAAATAGATTTAAATCATGGCATGAAAAGAAAATATTATTGCATGATTATTATAGGTATTAAGCACTTATTGATGTGTTTAGAAAGGTTAAATGTGATTAAACCTCTGAAAAATAAGTTAAAGGAAGTTAAGATGCAAAATATATATATATATATATATATTTGTATGGGCATTTTGAAATGTTTAAGTGCATGAGGTACTTAGAGACTGAATTATTTTCTAAGTTCATATATAATTTATTGGAAACGTCAAGACAGACAACTTTCGTGAAGAAATCCTACTCGAATTTCTATCAAAACAAGTCAAAAAATATTGATTTTAGTTCTGTTTATTCAAAAACATCATTAAGATGAATGATTTTAAGAAAAATTAAAACATAAAAGTTGTAGATCTCGTGAAAATTGTTAAAAACCACAGACGAGTTGTGAAAGTTCCATATCGATTTTACATTATGGGTTTTACGAGATTTTAAGCATGAAATTTTGACGTAAAGAAAACATTTTGATCTGATTTGAATTAGACCAAGGAGCTTTGTAAGTTTTAATCCTTGCAAAAAACCAAGCTCAATGATATAAGGTGGTTATTCTTTGTCCCAAGGGCAAAAATGTCAAGATATTGTATTTTTGGTTAAAACCTTAAAATCGTATGAAACTAGATTTTCATTGAGAAATGTTGGTTTCTATACTACTATGGGCAGCGAGTAACCACAAATTTTAAGTTTGAAAGGATTTAAAGTTTTTACCAAAAAAATAAAGAAAAACCCATTAAAGACGAAATCGACAAAATTTTTGCATTATTGATTAAAACCACAAATTTTTAATAAAATAAATTTTAAACAAAAAGAAAATCAATTTTTAATTTTTGCAACATTAACAGTAGCAAGGAAATATAAGTTTTGGTTTAAAACGGGTTCCGAAAATTTTTTAAGACCCATCAAGAGCAACACGGTTATTTTTTGTAAAAAGGCCAAACTAGACCCCAAAATGTTCGATTTAGGAAAATGCTCCTTAGCAGAATTTTTTTCGTGACCCATTAGTGTTGGAATGAAAATGTAAAATGAGAAGTTTGGTTAAGCTAAGTGACTTACGACAAACCAATTAAGGGTAAAATCGTCATTTTCTCATAAACCGCTAAAACGAACCTTGAGCCCTCCGAATTAGCGAAACATCTCAGATAAAAAATGTTTCATATGACATTAAGTAACAAAACCATCAAGTAAGATGGAAAAATTGACTAATGAATGAACAAGTTAAGCAATAAAAAGGTACATCAATAAGAAATGAGGCTAAATAAAAGGAATGAACAGTTAACGTTTAAGTTGTGTAATTGATCATGTAGGTCGGTAATAAGAAAATTAGCTAATAGTCGGGGATCATTGAATAGGACACAGAGCCAACTAATAGAAAGGAAAGGATAAATTTGAAACGCTAAGAGCATTAAACAAGTAAGTTTTAAATCTCACATACAATAAGAAGAAAATAAATTTCAAATGTTTTATAAATGTTTAAAATGTATTGCATTTGTTATGCATAATGTTTTAATATTTGAGTTATGATGTGCAAGGTTTATACACTTTTTATGTTTAGTGTTATAGACTTCAGATATGCCATGCATTACGATCACTTAGATTACAAAATTGGTAATCTAAACCCTCAAAATTAAGATAAAAAAGCATCGTATCAACCTTTAAACTTAAGGGGAGTGTCATGCTAAAGTTATATTACGGCCTTTGTATTCAATGGTTAAGTGCGTTTAGTATGTATACTTGGGCCCCTAGTTCAAGAAAGCTAAAAATGAAGATAAAACATTCATAAAAGAACTTAAATGGAATGATGCATTATGACATTGCTTGTATTCCTTTTAAGAAGTATTCTTATGAATAATGTTTATGAAAAACATTTTACAAGAAATTTTTTTATGTGAAATGTTTGTGAAAAACATTTTATGAGAAATGTTTAAAGATAGTGTTTTACAAGAAAGGCTTTAAAAGAAAAGTTTTATGATGAATGTTTTAATGTTTTGTGAGATTTATTTAAACTTACTGAGAGAAACCTTATTACAAGTACTTTCGTGATATAGGTAATCTTACAGAAGACAATAAGACTGGTAGAAGAGCTTAATATGACGGGGACAGATGCCATGGTTGGGTATGGATATTACTACAGTAGTTTTCTACTTTGTTAAGAAAAAAGTTTTCGTTATTTTAACGAAAAGCTTTTCTTGTTTGAAAAGATATTTTAAAAAGTTGTATGAAAGTAAATGTTTACTCAACAAATTTTTAAGACATGTTTTGGATGATTTTAAAGTCATGTTTTGACTATATTTTAGTTTATATTGCAACAAAAGTCGCAACAGTTTCAAGAAAATTTTAAAAAGAGAAAAAAAAATTACTAGTATTTTCTTACTAGTAAGTAAGATTAAAGTTTAAAAAATCAAGTTTAAAAAAGCTAAGTAATGGCTCAAAAAAGTAGGTCATTATACCTGGTGAAAGGAAACAAGTTATTACTCATATCAAATAGTTTATTCTATATCATGAGACAGGCTACTGCACACTAATAGCCAAAAAAATAGGGCTTTTTATTATTTATAAAGAAATGTGCCCCACCAGACGTACTGACCTATATTTCTACCAATGTGATCTTCATTACTATGGACAAATCTATTTGGAAATAGAACTTTTCATGGGATTAAATATGCTATTAACGTCGGCTTATCTATTAGTTGGGTCAAGTCTACCCTATCACCCTAACATCTTTCATTTCTACTTAAGCTTCCCCGGTTTGGGGATTAATTGATTGGATATCCGAGAACCATAATTTTTCCTAGGAACAACTTCTACGGCGATAGATAGGGTTAGGTTTGCTTGGCATCTATGACCCCGCCCATCAATATGCTATTTTCTTAATATTTAAAAAAAAAGTGGTCCTATTTCCGACAATAATTCAAAAATCTACTAATTACTTCAATTTCTCAAGAAAGGGGAACGATAAAGTAGTAAATAGCTAAAGGTATTTTTATAAATAATTTTTTCAAACTTTCTCTTTTATTTCTATTATACATGTTTAAAACTTAAATTAAAAAATTTTGAGAAAATTACATGTTGTGTCACGCTTTTAAAAGTTGTGTTCATTCATGCCATACTTAAAAAAAGTTATGCTACATTATCATTTATATTAGTGTTAAATTGTGCGACAAATACACATATAAGAAATTTATAAAAAATAAGTTTTCAAACATGGAATTTATAAAAATTTCCCAAAAAATTTTGGTTGTATTTTTTTTAATTTCTTAACAAAAATAATTGGCCATCTTTAACTCTTATCTTCGGAAGTTGGCGGAGAAAAATATTACGGTCAGAAATTTTTTTTCACGTCGTTTTTTTCTTGTTGTTTATTGATTAATGCGTCGACTTTTGTCTTTGATAACACCAATGTCGCTATTTGAAAATTTTAAGCATATCAAATATTTTATTTTTACAAATTATAAAGCTTAAAATTTATAATAGAAAATATATACGATATTTGAAATAACATTTGAATATGAAACATAACAAACTATCAAATATGCATTTTCATAATTTTTGTGCTAATTGTAAATACGATATTAATACTGATACAAGTATTCGAAAATGTCTAATGCATCAAATATACAATTTTTAAGATTTAATGGCAAATACAACATTGATATTAAAATTGAAGTAATATTGAAATTGAAATTGAAGATGATCTACTTTTTTTTAAGGGTGAGATCGTCTAAAACTTATGCTCAAAAGCTATGAATAAATACACCTATGATAGCATGATGCGAGCACAAAATAAAACAGCATGTCAAGCACATCAAACACTTCATTTTTACACCTTTTTTTTTTATGTTAAATGTTACGGGGATAGTCCAAGTGTTATGTAATTACATCTCGCATTGTAATAACGCGCTTTTTTTTTTTTTTTTTTCTTTTTTCTTTTTTTTTTAAAAGGGAATGTATTAGCGTATGCACTTGGTATCCTCCATTATAGCAAGAAAAGAAGTATACATTGACGTCTTATTTGCGGAAAGAGGTCCCCAGAAAAAGCATTTTGGCATTTCTCTTGCGTTTTAGCTAAGGAATAGAATCCCCCCCTCTGATGATTGAATATAAATTTAATTATGACAAAAAGAAATTTATAAAAAAAAAAAAAAAAAGAACTTATAACGCTGAGATGGTGAACATAATTGGGGAAACGGGTCTGCATTCCTCAGGAATCTGCGAATAGATAGACAAAAAGTATAAACACAAGTCAGCTTGTTGCGGCGATCTAAAACGGCTACCACAAAAAGATTTTCATTTTCTTCGATTTTGCTTATATTGCCCAGCAAAAATAACAAGTTTCATGTGATTATTGCAAAATGCTCTAAACATCAATCATAAGGTTTGATCATAAACAATAAAACTACAAGATTAACTAAATTCGGTACTTTGCAATACATATTTCCCCATTTAGAGTGTACTATTATTGAGCGTCACAAAACAGAAAAGGAGAGGGCGGCTTTTGGTCTGCTCTGGAGAAAGAAAAAACAACTAGGTTCTACGGTTTGATCTAGGTTAAGCAGCTCATAGCATGGAAGTTGCCTCTTCTGCGGCTCATACTCCTAAGTTTATGATGTGTCACTGCCTGAGAATTGAAGAATTTAGTTCAAAAAGCTTGCTTGAATTGAACCCTTGGAACAATCATCACACATCATCATTGCAAGCTGATTAAATAAAATTGATCAGTAATGACCCCAAATGGTTATATTGACTCCTGACATAATTAATCAGTTCAAACAATATCAGACAAGCGAAAAAAGTTGTAAATTTTTCCCAGCCAAAATGAATTTATTACAGAATAACAAACTAAAAAAACACTTCATCGATCAATATCATATCTGTTTCTGTAAATTGATGGATCCTCTCAAAGAACAAAATTTTTAGAAGAATTTCGTCACTCCAAATGATGTTTAATCATCCCTTTAGAAAAAGAAACCTATTGTGCCCCATGCATTAAGACGACGATATTATCCCTACAAGTTTAGAATCTTCAGAAAGTTAAGTCACTCCATCTTCTCTTCTCGCTCTTCATCTAGTCTTGTCTTGGCCTACAACAAGAAAAGGAGTGTATACCTTTTCATTTAACATACAGGATTAACAAGAGCAACAGAAGGAACTTCTAACAAATAGACAGAGGACCAATATAGAAGGAATACGGCATAAATTACCGACCAAACTTAGCTATGGGACACAATCAATCTATTTATGAAAAAAGGGCAAAGAAAGGAAGTAAATAGCAAATCTGGTTATGAAATCAAACAAAATATTGGAAATGTCTCCGAATCCAAGATATGTGAATGAATCAATTCTTGTTATTCAGCTTAGTTTTAATTCTTTTTCAGCTACAATTATTTAAAACCCACCATCAAAAATCACTAACTTACCAGACAAACAGAAGGAAGAAAATGACATCAACGAGGCCTACAAATGTTCGCTAGATACCTAATTCAAGAATAAAAAACCCATTTGGTTAGGAACCTAGAAGCAAAACTACGTTGTTGCTGAACATAGAGAAACAATACTACTAAACGTAAACGTAATATACGAATTTCAAAAACCTAGAAATCCAATAAGGGAAAAGAGTTGACATAACACTCTCAAGCTATTGCACAGCCCATATAAATGTAGTCTCTTTGATAACTGAAACTCCATTCGTGTGGTCCATGCCAATCAATAAGCTTTTTGCACGTAAAATTGGTTCCTTTATAAGTTATCCCGTCCTAATCTTCTTACGGGCAAAAATAATAGTGTTTCAAATGCATTCTCTAATTGCCTCATTAATTATTTAAAACAGCCTTCCATAAATCTCAAGCAAATAATGATTCAAACTCCTCTAATTTGTGGATACGCCATTTGCAACATAGATTTAGATTCAGTTGATTCCATCTCAAAATGGTCCTTTCGTCCTAAGCATGCACTAAATCTTTCGATTCAAACTTCAATTCGCACCAACTTGTTATCCACTATAACAAAATGTAACAAGTACACTATGAGCAAACAAAGTAATCAAGCGGAACAGGTAATGATAATTCGCAATCAAACAAATTAACGATACACAAACATTCAACAACATAAACTACTATTTCCAGAAGATTTCTTTACTATAAACACAATCTTCACTTCGTTCAGAATCAGGAGTGATCAAACCTTCACATATAAGGGTGGTTTAAACTGAAAATACCTTCGGGAAGCCAACCGTAACTGCGGCGAGTGATCGAAAGCATCGAGGTCATCAGAGCCGAAGACGTGGCAGTGTGGTACGGAAGCATCGACTCCACGCAGAAGCTCAACTCAAGGGGAGACCTTCAACACAGAATCATCATAACCACATTTACAATTTCTCTCCAAAATTTATTCCTTTCAAGCAAATATTATTCTATTTCAATCCAATACGAACTAAAAAGGATTTCTCACTGAAACTCATGAGAAATGATGAACAAATTCAGCAAAAATGGCGTCGAATCCTTCAGCAGAAAAATCAAATTCGTAGCGTAATTTCAAGTTGGGATGAAAATAAAAGGACTACTCTACATATATATATATATATACACATATATATACCTGAGAAGGCGTTGAGAGAGAGGTTTCCTGGCTGCCATACGAAATGGAGAGCGAGCGGCTTTGGCTTCGGAGGCGAGAAGGGAGGCGGCACTTCCGCCACGAGACAAGACCGACCGGAAAATGGATCTGGCGGTGGCTGCGGTGGCCATTGGTTATCGAATATTCAGAACCGAAGGCGATGGAGCTTCCTGGTGCTCAGCCAGCGGGTTTAGTCTTACCAGAACAGAACAGAGTGACGAGGGAATATGAACTAGGGTTTTTTTGAGTTGTGTGGGGGTTGTTTGGGTGTAGGTGTAATCGAATCCTAAACCAACAGTAGTGTACTTATATACTAGCAAAAGTTTTGTCAGGATCTGTTGGCATGTGAGTTAACTCACGTGGTTCCGTTTGGCAACCCAGTTTATTTTTATCTGTTACGATATAAAACTCTCATATGGTATAATATAAAGTAAAAATTTATTATAGTTTTAGCTTTTTTTCTAAACATCCTATTGTCTCATTTTGATTTTCAAATTAGCGATTATATTTGAAGGAAGAGGCATTGTCTCATTTTGATTTTCAAATTATTGATTATTTGTAAGGTGTTTGACAGGATGGTTGAACTGTTTTTACTATAACATATAGAAGCTTTACATTGTAGCAAATTTTTTATTGTTACTGTAACACATGAGAACTTTATACTATTTATAATCAAGAAAGTGGTTTAGATAACTTTCTGCCAAAGACCCTATTGGTTTTTTTGTTACAAAATCGTTAACAACTCAAGGAAATAAATTATATTAAACTCACGTGCATGGATTAAGAGGTATTTTAGACAACTTTTTAAAATAAATTTAGAGAATAATAGAGAATTAAATTAAAACATAAACACTATAATATATTTTTATTTTATAATATAACATATGAGCTTTACAGTTGAAACTTTGAGAGCTTTTAATAACATAGCTAAAATTACAACTTAAAATTAAAATACTATAGCAACCTTTTGTTTTGGATTGTAGCAGTCCGACTAGGCTTGACAAAAAAAAGCCTTTGCTTGGTTTTAGACATCAGTTATTCCTAGGAGGGTAGTGTCACCCAATCGTGTGACGCTCCTGTCATAGATCGATTCCCCTAAGGGTACCATTTAGACCGTGAAGAGTCTACACATTAGATAGACAGTACCTTACTCTGATACTATTTATCACATCCTAAAAAAGCTTTTATTGAAAGATAGGTATCTCAAGACTTAAATACTGGTTTTTGATTCTTTACCTAACCGACGTAAGATATTTTGTACGTTACACTTGGCTGAGTTTACTTCAGTGCGTTGTGTAGCACTGTCTCTCGCGTTTTGTCGTGGAACCCTCTTTGGCTTTTGCTGATACCACCAAAAAAAAAAAAACATTCAGATTCCAGTTTTCGGTCAATTACCAAGGCTGTCTTTGATCGCCAGTTGCAGAAACTACACGGCGGCTCCTTCACCGGCTGCGGCGCCGAACGCCGGAGACAATGCCTCTTGCTCACGCCGGAGAAACAAAATAAACAAAGATTAACGTTTTTTTTTTTTGAATTCCTGTGATCCCAAAAACTCTGCAACCTTCCGAGAACCTCCATGACTAGCGCCAAAAAAAACTCACCGAAACCCCAAGACCACCAGCAAATCATCGTCCTCAAATCCGCTCTACTCTCGAGACTCCTCCTCCTGACCTTAATCCTCCTATGGCGGAGCCTCCTCAGCCCTTACGACACCTCCGCCCCGCTAAACCCGAACTGCCTGTCTAGCACTGCCTCGCCCTCGCCGCCTCAAGAGCAACTCCTTCTTTGGCCTTCAATGGCGTCCGCGATCGAGTCCAGCATTGTCTGGGACGGCGTTTACTTCGTCCGAATCGCCCAGTGCGGCTACGAGTACGAGCAGCCCTACGCCTTCTTGCCTCTGCTTTCCCTTTGCATCTCCTTCTTCTCCCGAACAGGTTAGCCCAAAGATTTGAGCTTTTTCTGTTCATTATACCTGTTTGGAAATTTCATAATTCTCTTCCTTCTTATTCAACATTGGATTTTAATGGTGGATTTCTGTTTCAGTTTTTGCTCCATTGGTTCCATTTATTGGGCAAAGAGCTGTTTTGGGATTATCTGGTTATGTGATCAACAACATTGCCTTTGTCTTTGCAGCAATTTATTTTTACCGGTGAGTCATTTATTTAGCACTATAAACTCTGTCAAAGCTTTGTGTGTGTGTGTGTATTTTCAAGAGAATTAGCTAGTAAACTAAAAAGGAGCTTTTATTAGCTTATACTGAATTCTGAGCTGATGGCTTGTTCGAAATATAATAGGCTTTCAGTTGCCATTTTGAGGGACCGTGATGCCGCGCTTAGAGCTTCAATCTTGTTTTGCTTCAATCCAGCTTCAATATTCTACTCCTCAATGTAACAGATCTTTCTGTTTTCCGTTTTGAATTGATTGTTATTAAAGATTACAAAGCTGACATTTTTGTTGTTTCTTCGTTTTGAATGTGCAGATATACGGAGAGTTTGTATGCTTTGTTTTCGATTGGAGGATTGTATCAGTTAATATCTGGGAAAAATAATATTGCCGTTCTTTGGCTTGCTGTCTCTGGATTTGCAAGGTCCAATGGAGTGATTAATGCAGGGTACATCGGTTTCCAAACTATGCATCGGGCATATAATGCTGTACTCAGAAAGAAGCCTTTTGTAAGTGTTGATTGCATGTTCTTTCTGATTTGAGTGTAATAATAAGTGGACTATCGTTTCTTGGCTAAGTTCCTTCACTTTTAAACCTCTTGCTAAAAACACCGAGTAACTCATTGGAGTTTCAGTCTTTCAGATGTTTCTGCCTTTTTATCATCTTGGAACTCTTTGTCGTCAAAGGAAATAACAAGACAGTGAAATGTATGGCTCTTTATTGGCGTGACTTGTGCATCTCTTTATATGTATACTTACTTTAAGTGGATTTAAACATGATACTAAAGTGATTGGTATTTCCCCTCCCATTGTTACCCAGAAAGAAAATGACGAAAGATATATGACATGTTGATATCAAGTTGAGATTCTCAACTATAGTAGGCCAAGCAGAGCATGTAATTGTTTTTCATTTTATCAATGGCAATATTGGTATCATCATTATTTTTCTCTTCTGTGCCAGCTGGTTACGCAGATTGTTGTTAGCGGATCTCTGCGTTGTGTGTGTATTTTTGTCCCATTTATTGCATTTCAAGCATACGGATACTACAATATTTGTGTGAGAGATTCTCCTGATGAACAGAGGCCCTGGTGCAAAGCTAGGGTGCCCTTGCTGTACAACTATATTCAGAGTCATTATTGGTACCTTTTCACATCCTTTAACTACGGGTGATCTATTTGTTAAATCAACACACACACACGCATGGATGGATGGATAAATATTTTTATTTTCTTGATTGTTTGCTCGTTTTTGTAGAATAGTCTCACCTTAAAAACCTAGTTGAAAAATAGTCCTAGTTAGGAGGGGGGATCTCTTCCAATTGAACAAACAGATTGAGCAAATCTGGTTCTATTTCAGTTACTTTAGTTTGTAGGGCATGGCCCTTGGGCCAATCCCATTTACATCTATAGAGTTTCATTCTTTAAGCCTTGTAAGATAGAAGAAATTTATCTGATTGAACGTTTTTATTGATGGATTTATCATTATCTCTTTTTCTCCCCTCTATTCTAATATATGACAGGGGAGTAGGCTTCCTGCGGTATTTCCAGTTGAAACAGTTGCCAAATTTTCTTCTTGCATCCCCTATTTTGTCTCTGGCAATTTGCTCACTTGTTCATTATGCAAAATCAGAGCCTGAAAAGTTCTTCTCTTTGGGTCTTTGTGCTTCTATTAAAGATACGAATTCTGCAGCTGTGCTTTTTACTCCAGACGTAGATCTGCGATCAAATATAACTCACACTAAAAGGAAAGCCTCTTCTAAGATACAGGGTATTAATTTTTAACTCAACTGGCTTTATAGTTTATTATTTGAAATATTGTATGGAATTCAGTTTTGATGGTCTTATAGATAATGGCAATCCTAGACCAAGGAAGCAAATGATCAAAGGAGAAGTTCCAGCCCCGCTCTCAGAAAAATGTGAATCAACAGAAAATATAGGATACCTGTCCGTGTTTGTTCTTCCGTTTATTTTGCACTTGGGATTTCTGGCAGCCACAGCATTTTTTGTCATGCATGTGCAGGTTTGTGTCAATCTGATTTGTCCTTAATTTGCTACATTGTTGACAAAATTTTGTAGCATTGCCACCTATTGCCTCTGCGAGATTTTGTGTTAGGAGTAATTGTCTTTCTATTGCATCTAGTATTAGTATGTATCTTGCAATTTATTGTCATTCAGAGATGAACTAAAATTATCTGTGGATTACACATTCTGACAAGTGACATTTGACAGGTTGCTACCCGTTTCTTATCCTCCAGCCCTTCTCTTTATTGGTTTGCATCCTATTTAATGGGATCTCCCAGCAGTCGGAGATGGGGATATTTGATCTGGGCATACTCTGCAGCCTACATTCTTCTAGGAAGTTTGCTTTTCTCTAACTTTTACCCCTTTACATGATCACATTAGTACTGAGACAATTTCAATTGGATGAGAGCTCTCTTAAAGGGTTACTTTCACTCGACTCTCCACTCTCCAAAGACCAGGCTGACTTTGTCTGCTGAGGCAGGCTACTCAAATAGTGTCGTTCCTAAAAATTGCTTGCCCCAAGGAGATCCCACCTGTTGGATGTGCATTTACAGAGATCGAACTCGGCTCAAAAGCTGAAGTCGACTCGTGTTTCCAACCACGGATACTAATTTATACATTGCATCGTAACTACAGTAGACTGTAGTAACATCTCATTGTAACCTTTTTATTTCTTAATGTAAAATCGAACGTGATCCCAAATAGGTTTTTACGGGGCTTTTTTTTTTTTTTTTTTTTTTAATGGATGCTTGTGCCTGATGTGATGCGCTTTTTTGGGAATTAGATCGAGCTGGCAATGGAATATGATTGAGATTTTGCTGAGACAGAATAAGTACTTGATTTTTCTTTTTTTAGGGAAATTTAAGTACTTGATTCGGATATGATATTATATTAGTTGTTGGCATATACCCAACGATGGATGACCACAGTAACTCCGTGATTGATTATCAAATTTTAGTAGGACCTGCCCATTAGTTTGGTTTGGGAAAATAACGAAGTACCCTTGAACTTTTGACATTAGCCGAATGCTAACGAGCAATTATTAAGCATAGGTATTATTACTTTTTTTTTTGGTTGATGGATTGTGCACTCAAATGTTTAAAGTTTGGGAGAATTAATTATAACCAATTGGTTATAAATACTGTAGTATGTGTGAGCCTTAAGCTATAATTGTTTTTTTTGTGACACTGCAGCATATGAAGGCTTTACACTGTAGCAACTAAAAGTTTTAGTCGAGATTGACAATGCCAAACACTTGCATTTTTTTTAAGGGTATTGGGTTTACAACTAATAGAAGTTGTGTATCGTCTTAAATATAAGAGAACTTGAACGGATTAGTCCTCAACTTTTCATGAAAGTGAGATTTTGGTTCTCAATTTTTTTAACCAAACTAACCCCAACCTTTTAAAAAAGTTGCTGAGGGACTGACGGATGTTAAATTCATCCCATGTGAAGCGCACGAGATTAACTATTTAGAGGAAAATACGAAATTGACCTTGCTCATTTGGGGGGCAAAAAAAGGTTGTTTCCTTTTCATCCATGTAAAACCCTATTTCCTACAATTAGACTGCACTTTTTTATTCGCTCATTCGAGTCTCTCCCTCAAAACCATGAGGGTGGTTCATCGTGAACTTTGAACGGCCTGCAAGAAGAGGGATTTTGTTGACATCTTCTATGTCGATTCTCCGGCCTAAAGGTGCTGGAGAATAAGCATGGAAGACATCAACAAAAAGAGGACAAATTGATCCCAACGTTAGCAAAAAAGGTAATAAATTAGTCCCTAGTGTTAGCAAAATGGTTACCAAGTGGTCCCCAGTGCTAGCAAAAAAAGTGACAAAATAGTCCCCTAAAACTGAGCCAAAATACTTACATGCAGACTACAACAATACCCATCCTTTCTCTTTCAACCATTCCCTGCATTCCCATCAAATAAAACACAATAAAAAAAAACAAAATAAAAACCATCACAACAACAATCTTGCAAAATCTAGACCTAGAAACTTGAACATGAGGATTCCAATGTTCCATTTGTAGAACTTAGGCTTCCAATTTGTTAACCCTCCTCAACAATCTGGGAATAATCATCCTTGATCTTGCACACATTGGTGCGTCATGCCATCTAAAGAACACACACCCACCTATATGCACAACCAACAATAAAGATCCAAAGTTGAAATTTCCAAAAAAAAAAAAAAAAATTGAATGATTTCAGGCAATTACCCACCAAAAAAAAAAAGAAGACAAACTTTAGGTTTCTCACACACAAAATCTACGCCCTGGGTTTGCATTAGTCCAAGAAGTCACAAGCTTGCTAGGTGATAAAAAGGAATAGCAACACAGGGGTTCTCCATGGTTGGAAAGGTTATATTCACATGTTGATTTCTTTTTTCCGTAAATCTATTTTAGATCCCCTCCCAGCCAAAACTCAATTGATATCCTATTTTTCCCTCCAAGATATACATCCACACCCATTTATGAAATTACCCCCAAATAGTTAATCACGTGTGCTTCACGTGGAGACGAATTTAACATCCGTCAACCTTGTTGGTCCCTCAGTAACTTTTTCAAAATGTTGGGGTTAGCTTAGTAAAAAAAAAAAAGTTTAGGGACCAAAATCTCACTTTTATAAAAGGTTGGAGATCAATCCAACAATTTACCTTAAATATAAATTAATGGTTAAAGAAAATAATTAGCAAGAGATGATGATAAGTTGATAAAAGTTGTTTTCCATAAAATAAAAAGTTATACTACTATCTCATGATTTATAACAGTATTATAATGACATTCTTTAATTGAACTTAATTACAATGACGCCTTCTCTAACCCTATAAATTAGTGAAAAGATAAAAGTTGATCTGTAAGTAATCTAAAGACAACTTTAGATTACGCCAAGTTAACAAGTAAAAGGATTTTTTTAGGGGAAAGTAAAAGGATTTTTGGTATTGTTAGTCATCATTCTAAAAATTTGGTGCCTAAATTTTTTTTGGGCCAATTAATCCCTAATTTTTTTTTTGAAAATTGCAGCACATAACATAGTTTCAGTTATTAATATAAGTAAATAACACACTTTTAAAAATATTTAAGTACTTAGTATTTCTGAAATCAAATACTCTTTTTAAATACTTAAATTTTTAACATTAGCCCCTCTTACTCCTCCTCCTCCTTCTCATTTTTTGCTTTTCATTCTCTTTGTTGTTTTGTGTTTCTCTTTACCCTCTTTAGTTCACAAAATTCTCTCGCCTCTCCATCGATTCTTTCTGTTCTCTCTCTCCTTTCTTGTCTCCTTTGCGCTCTCTCTCTCTCTTCTCTGTTGATTCTCTCTCTTCTCTCTCTCCTTGGTCGAATCTGCCGATTATTCACAACACAAGTTGTGTGGCAAATATTCATTATTTATAATATTTTATGGTAAATATGAAATTTACCACATACACAAATTATTTACCAAAAAAAAAAAAAACTTACAATTTCTATACGACATTAATGTACACTTTATAATATATGTATGGTAAAAAAATTATATGAAAAAATTTATTTACAACAAAAACTTGCAATGTGTAATGATTTCAATATACAATAGGTTATGGTATATGAATTTACCATATAAACAAATTATTTACAAAAAAACATAATTTCTAGGTGACATTAATGTATACTATTTACAATATATGTATGGTGTTATACACTAAGTAAAAAAAATTTATCCACAACAAAAACTTGCAATCTATAATGATTATAATATACATTAGTTATGATATGTGAGTGGTGAATAAGAAATTTACCATGTGAAACAAATTATTTATAAAGAAAACTTATAATTTGTGTGACAATAATGTATATTATTTATAACATATGCATGGTAAATAAATTATATGCCACGTAAAAAGTTTATTTACAACAAAAACTTGGAATGTCTAATGATAACAATATATATTAGTTATGATATATGAATTTACCATATAAACAAATTATTTACAAAGAGAACTTATAATTTTATTTGACATTAATGTATATTATTTACAATATACGTATGGTAAAGAAATTATATACCATGTAAAAATTTTATCCACAACAAAAACTTGCAATCTGTAACGATTGTGGTAAATGAATTACATACGAGTAAAAAATTTATTTACAACAAAAACTTGCAATCTATGACAATTAATTAGTCATGATATGAGTGTGGTAAATAAAATTTACCATATGAACAAATTATTTACAAAGAAAACTTATAATTTCTATGTGACATTAATGTACATTATTTACAATATATGCATGGTAAACAAATTATATACCACGTATATGATTTATTTTCAACATAAACTTGCAATCTATAACGATTATAATATACATTAGCTATGATATAAGTGTGGTAAATAAATTATATACCATGTAAAAAAATTTATTTATAACAAAAACTTACAATCTTTAATATGCATTAGTTACGATATATATGTGATAAACAAATTATATACCACCTAAAAATTTATTTACAACAAAAATTTGCGATCTATAAAGAATACAATATACATTAATCATCATATATGAAAGGATGGGGAAAATGACATTAAGGATTTATTAAAAAAAAAAAGAAATTAAGGGCATTTACGTCATTCCCAAACAACACATATTTTGTTTCAACTAAAGTAGACTATATTTACTAAAGATGAGTATATTTTAGTCTATTTATTTTTATTGCCGGTTAATGATAGCCTAATTCCTTTTTTCTCTCATTTTTTTTAAGTTATTGTCAATGACCATGAAATTAATGATGGATTTTATTAACTAAAACCTATCTTCAAACTTTTAGGATGCACATGTAATCTTGTCCTTTAATTTTCCCTCCCATTTTCTCCTCCCAAACAATAACATCTTTTCCCTCCACTTTTTGCACCAAACCAAACAGTTAACAATATAGCCATACATCTGCGTTAAGGCCCGCAATGTTTTAATTTACTCAAACGGAAGAATGGAAAACCAACATAACTGAAAGCAAATTATCATTAGCCAAAATTTTGTAGTTTAGCCAAAATTGGATACACGAGACCATGCTGTTGCTTCGTATTTGACTTGGCATCCACAAGAAGTCCAGCTCCTAATTTTTGAAGAACCAAAAAAAAAAAATTACACTACAACTCCATTTGAATATATCGCAAAAGATATAAGGAGCTTTGGTTGGTTGGACTTCATCAGACCCCTTCTTTTCCGGTTTTCCTACTTTTGCAATGTCTTCTAGAATCTTCTTGACTTTGGGGTTTTACTACTCTGCAGTCGTGCTTCTTTCCACCAAAAAGATCCCTCACTGCATACATGCATTTTTTTGTCACCTATTACTCTTCTACTTTTATGATTCTTCTTTTACGTAAAGGCTTTGTAGTAATACTTCCAGGGGCACTGTGTGCCTTCCTCCTCTCCTCTTTTCTTCTCTCTGCCTCAATCATGGTGCGTCTTAGAGCAGCCGCCTTAAATATTGGTTTCGGCAAGTGCCTGTGCCGCACAATTCGCTTGACTTCTGGAAGGTGCTTGTAGCGATTCTTGACGGCCTCGTGATACTCGTGTCTTTTCTGTTCCCTCGGAAGAAGCTGCAGGATGACAACAATTTAGCGTTTGGAAGGCAGAAGAGCAGTTTTAAGTTACAGAAGTTAAAAATTTTCAAGAAAGACAAAAAAGGGTGCTGCAAAATTTAAGATGGAATGTACACATTTTTATCAAGCAAAATCAAATTATACAAAAGTAGCAATATGTTGAAGCCAATTTTAATAAAGAAAACATGAACCGAGGAAGCGATTCTTACAACTCCCAATTGCTCTGATGCTTTGGCCTTCCAGAGCCTGAGGTTGGTGTCATCACTCCCAGAAATAACATAAGTTGCATCGCAGCTAAACTTGACACAAAATACCCTGCAGAAGATAGGAGGAGAAGGTCAGAAACTGTAATTAAAAAAATAAATACAATGAAAAAAAAAAAAAAGAAAGCAAAACAACAACTGGACACATTCACAATTTTCATTTGAGTCAGCGAAAATGTAGCATTCCACTGCCTTGTTATTCCAAAAATGCAAAAAGGGGTGAATACTTAAAGATTTAGAAAGCTTTTCATAAAGTCAGATTCCAAAAAACCCAAAAAGAGGAGAAAACATAGTTGATTAATATAGAAAAACTGGACAAACCTTTGCATTCTCTTTGTATGATAAATTTCCCTGCTGTGACCAGCATTATACGGGAAAATTCGCACCTGTCCAAGGAAAAGTTCGATAGGATAATAAGGGACCATCTTTAACAATAAAATAATGTTTGATTGAAACATAATATTTTTATATCAAGCTACTCACAGTTCTATCGTAGGAACCAGTAACAAATTCTCGGCCAGTTGGCGAGTAATCAATATCCATCCTGAAAGGAAAAGAAGAGAACATAAATAACCAAAAAGCTGACACACACACACACACACACATATGCAAAGTAACTTTAAGGTGTAAAATAGAAGTGCACGTAAAATTTGCAAACAGCAACTTACACGGCAGAAACATGATCTTTATGTACGCATTTTGCCTCATTCAGCTTTCTAGCATCATAGCTATAGCAGCTGCAATCTTCATTTGCCTGATTCATCAAAGAACATGCCATGCATTTTCGGAATAAGAGAAGGCTAGAAAATGAGAACAAAATTAACATATCCTAGAATGTGATACAACAAGATATCATAAGATCTGATTATCATTTGTCGAAAGCAGGGTCCTCTCATTAATACAACAAAGAAGTGAGATTAGAAATGGCCTTTTCTCTGCTGCTCAAATCAATTAGCAAAAATAACGTGATCGTGCAAAACAACTAAAATCTGGCTAATACTTGAATAGCAAGTTAGATCAACCAATTCCAACCATAGATAATAGCTTCCAAACCCCCAATGTGGTGAGAATGTATACGATCTATCATGGATCCCTCAAGACAAAGACAGTTGTAAGATTCAGACTTCAGCCAGACAAGTTTTGAATAGATTTGCTTACAGCAGTGAAATTAATTGGCTCCATCGGATTCCAAGCGATAGAATTGGTTCTTGTCTGTCGCACCAAAATAAAATGCATGTCAAAAATTTGAATGGGTACAACTATTTTGGACAAGAGTGTTTTAAAGGCATAAAAGATATTATTAATATCAATTTAACAAAATATTGAAACAATTTTACAATATAAGGACTAAGTCATCATGCTGAATTTCAAAATGTGATGTGCCATGTATACCCTCATTATAAGCTTTGTTACTTCTGATGACATCCGTAAGTCATACAGTACAATACTGCGGTCACTGCAATAGAAAACAAAACAAGTTATTTCCAGATTACCAATTCCAAAGGAAGCATACTTGCTACAAGAAATGAAAAGAAAAGGGAACTTGATAGACAAACTACTATAGCTGATAGATTCAATTACAATACATTATTTAATTTTAATCACCCTTAAATCATGAAGAGGAACCATGTGACATAATCAAACATCACAAAAAGACAGGCAACATCTAATTTACGACTTCCTGTACATACGTTGCAGATGTTGCTAAGACATTAGGTTGTCCGGGATTGAATCGAACAGATATAACTGTGTCTGTTCCCCATTCAAAAGTCCTTTCTGGCGCAGACCTATAAATCAAAAGTATATTGTCATGAAACCGCCACAAATATATGTGTGTGTGTGTGTGTGTAATGAAATAAAATTAACTTAAAAATAAAACAGTTTATTTACTTAAAAATAAAACAAATCCCAGAATAAAAGAATAACAAGATAGAATCTGAACTTATTATGGTTCCATATATGTACTCCGGCTCCAGCAGTGGCAAAACGATCACCATCCCACTGGTGATCAACAGCCCTGAAATTATGAAAGCAAAATATACTTTAAAATCAGACTACAGTACATCAATTAAAATTGTAACACTCTCGAGGAATTATATTTACATACTTACCAAAAAGCATTCTTCCAAACATATTCCTCCAGTGGCTGGAAACATTAATTATAACTAGTTAGCCAGACATAATATTAAAAGTGCATGCATTGAATCCACGGAATACACATGACGAAATAAAAAAGGGATCACCTGAACAGATTTATCAGATGAGTCATTTGATTCCATAACAGACGAAGAAGGAACATTCCAAAGCCTGACACTGACACATGAGCAAAAAATAAATAAATAAATAACCTTTCCAAGTTAAATACACAATGGATGAATAAAGAACAGATGAATAAACCTAATTTTAAGCTTAAAAGAATAATAAACATCAAGCAATAGACACATTAGAGTTATTATGCCTTACATGCAATCGGTACCACAAGAAACAAGGATGCGTCCATCTGTAGATGCCGCTAGACCTTTCACGGCTCCTTGGTGTCCAGGAAACGTGCAGACTGTTCGCCTATTTTATTTTGACCACCATGAGCAACACACGTCAATTCCACCCACCGTGCGTAACGAATCAATACAACAACTAGATACAAATACATTAAAAAGATTGAATAAAAAAAGTCCAAGTCAGACGTGCATGTGCTTACCTGGAAGCTATATCCCATAGACGAATATCTGCAGACATGATAAACCGCATATTAGTAACACTAACTCGATGCATGATGACGGTTTAGTATTTATTTATTTATTTATTTTCTCTTCTATTTAAGAATAATGAGAAAGTACGTATTATACTAATTGAATTGCATAAAACAATGGGCAGACATTTTCCAATGGGAGGCTGCAAGCTGAGGAAAAACTTTCATATTTGGAAATAGAGACAAAAGTTAACCGCATAGTTGAAAACATATTAAATTTTGTTAGCAATGATCGTCAGCTTTGTCAATGACCAAACAGAACCTAAAAAAAAAGAATTGATGATTAAAATGCTCAAAGCAAAATTAAAGTACCTCCATCCATTGAACCAGAAAAAATTCCTTTCAAGTGGTTTGGATTCTTAGCCATACACGAAACAGCATCTATATGCCCATCCATGGCTCCAATAAACGGCCTCGCAAAAATCTATACAAACCATAGAATTTAAAAAAAAACCCCACTAGTTCAACATAAAAACCCTCATGCCCACATACTCAATGAAATCCAAAATTAAGCTTAATTAGCTAAAATTACCTTATCAAGTTTGGCGGCGTTGAGAGCTCGGACATATTCGATGGCTTTCTCTTGGGTTCGGATATTGGGGTCGAAATTACGGAAAACTCTCTAATTAATTTGAATAAAAAGAAAATTATTTCTATTCAGAGAATGTAATCGAAGAAGACCAAAGTTATGTGTATTAGATAAGGAGAATGAGTAAAACCTGGAGATCTTGGCTTCGTTCTCTGGTGAATTCGTCGGTGGAGCGAGAGATTACTTTCACCTTCATCTTTGTTCTCCTTCGATGTTCTCCGGTGAGGAATTGAAGAGTTTCGGGCAAATTGTGCTCCCAAGTGGACGAGTTTGTCGTAATGGCATAAACCCTAGTGGCACACAGAGAAGCTTCTTCGGTGCTAAAACCCTGTTATTTTATTATTATCGTTTTTTAATATTGGTTTTTTTTTTTTTTTGTTTATTATTTTAGTCGTGATAATTTCTGTTACTGATGTGGCACGGTTATGTCGTTTTTCCCCTTATAAAAACTAATGTCGTTTTGGATTAATGTAAAGAACGTACGACGGATTGTTTCGTTCTGAAAAGTCTGTCTCAAAAAATCGTCGTTTCGGATTAATTAGTGATGTTCATCAATTATTTTTTGTTGGTTTTTAGTTGGTCGGTTTCCTACTGATAGTGGTTAGTTTTGAGAAATAAAAACCGACCAATTGTAAAAGAGATTCGATCAGTTTTCAACCAATGATGGTCGGTTTGTGGCAGTCGATTTGCCGGTCAGTTTTAGATAATAATAACTGGCCAAACTATAGATAATAATCTATTAGTACCCGACTCAGTTCTGTTTGTTTTTTGTTTTGCTTTATTTTTTTAACAATATACTAATGTATAGATCATTTAAAATCCCAAATTTTTTGAAAAATAATGATAAGATAAACAATAAAAACCAAGCAAATTAACAAAAAAAAAAAAATCATCATTTAACAATAAAGAGTAAATTTAGATCACTAGGGCTGGCCTAGTTGTTGGGTGAGGTAAAGAGCTAGGGCCTCTCAGGTTCAATTTTTGGGAAGGACAATTGGAGGGTATTTATTTGCCGGAAAAAAAAAAGAAAAAACAATATAGTTTAAAGTTTAAGAGTGTTTAGAAACCAAGTTGAAACTTGAATATTATAGTATGTGATAACTTTACACCGCAGCAAACTTTACTTTTTTATTGTCACATGTGAGAATTTTATACTATAGCAGTTAGAACTTATTAGTTCCAACAAATGTTATCAAACAAAGCCTTTAAAATTTAAACATGATATGGTGTTCAATAAACGATATATTGTTGTAATTTATATTCATATTTCTTAAAAGAAAAATCGATTGATCAGCTCAATTTCCAAACGAAAAAAAAAAATCACTTTTGAAAATAGAGTCGCTCACTTTGTGGGCGTTTAGTTTTGCTATTGGAACTTATTTTTTTGGTTTTTTCGATCAATTTTAGTCAGTTCTCAATTTTGGGTTTTTTGAACAACCCTAGCATTAATTTCTTATATTTTTTCTTGGAATATCTTAGTGATTGCTTACAGTTTCGATTTGATTTTTTTTTAAAGAAAATTACAAATTATGCACTGTTTGTAAAAATTATGTTTATTTATATCACCTCAAGTTGTGTTACACTACTCTATTCATAGGTCCTATTTGGCAATTTTTGGCTTTTTGAATTAAAAAATTGCTTCCATAAGTGTTTTAATAATCCCTTATAATTGTTTTAGCTTTTGAGAGAAGCTTTAAAAAAATACTTTTAAAATAAACATTAAAACTAGTACCAAAGTTTTAATCTGACATTATGAAGTTCGCTATAAAATTTTTATTGCTTCTTAATAAGTTTTAAAACCATTTTAACCTTTTTGAACTCTTTAAAAATATGGTTTTCAAATATATAATGGAAAGCCACAGCTTTTGATTTTCTTTTCCTACCGGCTAAAAACACATGTAAAAACTATGTCAAACAAACTCGTATTATATGTTTAAGTTATGTCACACTTAAATATGTATAACATTTATAAAAAAAAAAATAAGTTTTAAAAAATAGTATTTATAAAAAATTTTCCCTTTTAAGCAGATTGTTTGCTCTTGTTTGTTTTTTTAAATTTTAACTCGCCATCAAAGAAAATACGTCTACTGTTCTTGGAAGTTTCTGTTTCTCAATCGACTCGTCGTTGCGCTCAAGGTGTTGTTGCTAATCTGTTAAAACCACTTGTACTTTCGCTTTTCTTATCTAAGGAATAAAGACTAGTATTCTATTAGGGGGGAAAATAACTTAATGAAAATGAAACTTAAAAAGGAATTTCAATGGCATTTGGAAACATAACTTGAACCGAGAATCGAAAACACAGCAGCAAAGCTAAATTTAACAAGAGAAAACATCAACTAAACTAGTTTGAACTAAAACAAATTTTTTTTACTATTTAGGAAGAAGTCACTCTCCTATTATCTTTCCTATTAACTCTTCTATATATTTTCTATCACCCGTATGCGTATCATAGCGAGAAGTTTCTCTTGTCAAGAAAGTAGATAAACTTGCGTTTGGCAATTTTTGTCTTCGAAATCTTTAATTTAGGCGAGTTTTTACTTTAAAAAAATTTTAATTCTAGGCAACAAATCTGCAAGCTCGGCTGGTATCAAATACCGAAAGGCTTCAAGAAACAGAAATTTGTATAACCCAGATCATTAAGCAAACAACAAAGTTGCAGAGTGCAAATTAAAAAAGAAAACCAAAGGGGCTTGTTAAATCTCATGGCGTTTCAACTTTTTGATGAATTTCATGGCATCAAACTAATAATTACTGTTTCCTCAAGGGGAAAAAAAAACTAATAATTACTGCATCACAGCACTGTAACATCTATTTCGAAAGTCAACGATCGGTTGCCATGTAACAGCCGTTCAAAATTATTACATAAAACAACGCCTCCTCACAGGAAAACTCTAGTAACTCTGTAGCAAGGAATAACAGAAGTCCACCTAAATTTCCCTGTTGCGGCATTCTTGAAGCGTACATCATCTAATTCCATCAATGCTCTGCTTTCTTGAGGCGAAACTGGAGAACGAAAAAGTTTGGAGCTTACTTGCATCAAAGATTCAATCCTCGCCATCCAAAAATTATGGCTGGCGTGATAAGTCCTCCAAGTCATGCATGAAACAAGGGGATAAAGAAAGCAATCTCTTCGCTCATGTTGGTCCGCAAAACTAGTGATCTTCCCGGTAATCTGGATTCTCTTTCAAGATAACAAAGCCTTCAAGGATGGGAGAAAGAGGAATATACCTGCATGGACAGAAGCATTTGTTAAAGCAATCAAGTAACAAAGGCGAAAAGGATGAATGACGAATTTAAAGGGTACTATTGTAGTACTTCTCGGTGGCCAATTCTGCTCTATCGCCAGCTGCCAGAAGAACTGGTGTAGAGTGAGTCTGGAAACCAGTGATTGTTTTAGGACGGCCAGCTTGGCCGACGACATCTACAGCTTGGCCCACTCGAACAGGTACGGACAATGGTTTCAGATTCTCGTCCACAGTCATTAACATTCTCGGCTGTCACAATAAAAGAAGAAAATTACAACACGAAAAAATATAAATTTCCCACAAAGTGCAAAAGATTAAAAAAGGAGGAGAGATAGAGAGATCAGAAGCCAACCTGCATTGCCAAAACGAGGAAGTACAGAACATAGTGGTATTTTCCCAAGATGATGGCTTTCATATCAAGACATGCATGTAGCACGGTTATTATTCCAGCAAGTGCCGTCCTGTAAAGAGAATGAGGAAATATATCAAAAATTTAAAAATAGAAGAGAAAAGAACTAAGCTGTACACTTTAGGAAGATGATAGGTGTTTAAACACTTGCTCTTCTAAAAGTTACTCACGGTGATAGCAAGAATCGCTCGGAATGATAAGGATTTAGAGTCAATAAGCCCTTCCCCAAGTGTACAAGACCTTGGGCAATACGCACCTGAAAAAAAGGACCAAAGGAAAGAAATTAACACTAGAAAAGCCATTAGAAATCAGTAAAAGTTTGACGACAATTTATAAGATGCATTACACAGAACAGAAGGCTGGCATCTTTGTAGTAATAGCTTGAAAGATTGCGAAGCATGCCGGCTATTCTGGCATTGTTGGTTCCTGCACCTATCAAACCTAAGGAGATCACTGCTGCCTGAAGCATAAGAAGAAATATGTTTTAGCCCAAAACTTCAACTGAATTGCTTCATTAAAAGATGCAAAGTATGATATATTCTCTTACCATTGCTACTTCTGAATCTGTATCATGGCTAAGTCTGCTTAATGTGTCCATAACATTGACCTGGTCAAAACCACATTAACAAATCAGTGAAACATCACAAGACCCAACATCAGGCCTTGAACTCTACCAGAGTCGATCCTTGTATAGCATCTCAGTTTATATGTCCATAAAACTATTAACCCCAAAGTGAGACGTGTTAAAAAGCAACATTGTTTGTTTGTATAAATGACAGTGAAATTATAGAGTGGTTTGCAAAAGAAGTAGCACAAGCCATAAAGAAGGTCAAAAGTCTTGGATTTTGAGGTTTTCTCCAGAAAATAAAATAAAATAAAATGGCTTCCAAAGTAAATAAATAAATAAAATCTTCGACAAGAGACAAAAATTAATAACTATTAACATTCGGTCACATGAAAAGAGCATTGGAAGAAAATAGGATACAATCTCAATCATTGCTACATAAAACCTTAAGCCCCATACAGCAGAGAATGCAGAGTTAAACCTAACTAGATTATTACCTTTGGGTTTGATATGCAAAGGAGACCCAGTGCTAAAGGAACTGCACGACGAATATTTTGTTCTCCATACTGTAAAAGATGTTCTAACGAACGAATAGCCATTTCCAGGCCCAATTCCTCTGCCATGGCTACCATAGCAATTCCTAACACAGCAGGTCCCTGGTGGGTTTCGCTCTTGTCAAGATGCTCTGAACATTGAGTTAGAAGGTGTTGGACCTGCCTGACACAAAGTCAGCTACATCGTACACAAAATGGAAATTCAATGTGGCAACTGATTGACATCAAGGATTACCTTCAATACATTCCCGGTTCCAGCATAGGCACAAGAAAGCAGAACCATGTCGCAATGTTTTCTAATTTTTTCATGAAATGTCTTTGACACCTCAGCAGTAGCCTCCACACTTTCCTGTAAGGCAAGGAATGGGATTCCAAAAGCAATCAGAAAAATGGGATATTCCAACCACACTAAGGGCTTCTTTAACCACGTACTGATAGAACTCATGTGAACTATCACTGCATACCAACTAAGAATTAAGCAAGAAAAAGTGCATAGTTTCTGGAAGTAGAAATAATAATGATGATGGACTGTCCGAAAGTCTTGAGAAGTGATTTACCTGCTTCCCAAGATATAGAAGACCAAGACTCAAAGGCAATAGCCGAGTAAGAGGCTCGCTCAGCTCTGACTCATTTCGGTCCATTAATGCAAATATTATTGCCTGAGCAACGTCCTCATTGCATGACCCAACAAATATCAAGCCCAACGAGATTGCAGTAAATGCAATCACATCAAGCGGAGCTTTTGCATCATTAAGTATGCTAGACAGCTTAAAACGCAACTGAAAAGATAGAGATGAGTTAGCTTCAACTGAAAACCCAAAATATTTAGAAGATGCTACTCAACATCCATAATAGAAGATGTAATTTTCATGAGAATGATAAAATAAGTGGTAGACCATGTTGGCTATAAAATAGAAGTAACAGATGGTTACCAGATTTATCGACAGTAAAAGAAATAAGGTACTTTACCGGCTCATTTTGAGTACCAGCATAGGTAATTCCTAAGCCCATGATGGCACCAATTCGGATGGCTGGATCTTCCTTATCAACATAGTCACTAAGAAGTGCCATTGCCTGAAATAACAAATTAAGCTTCAGAAGTACCATCAAAGGTTACAGATCCAGAAGGGAAAAAAAAAAACATGGAGGCAACTCACAGGATCACAATCATTCTTGATAGTGCAATTAACAATCCCAACTCCTAGCAAGGCACCAGCAATCACGTGGTTATCATTGCTGTGGAAGTACTTGTCAAGTTGAGCAAGTCCAGAGTCGACATCCCACAGTAGGATCATTCCCTTTAAGAAGAAAGATTTTAATTAGAGACATGCAATTGAGTGGATAACCAGAAAATAAGTAGGCAGGAAAAGGAAGCGCACCAGACTTGCTGCAGCACTTGTCTTTCCATGCTCCTTGTTCTTAAAAAGCCAATTTCCCAAAGAACCACCACTTGAAGAATCTGATGGGACTGTCATTAACTTATCCTGCAATAGAAATATGATGAGTCAATATCCACAACAGCACAGACATCACATTGCAAGCATATCAATATAAAAAACTTACCTGACCAAAGCCAGCATTAACAAAAGCATTGACGAAGGTTGCAGCCAAGTTCTGTCTGGCAGAATCAACACTAGCGCCAGCACTGGCCCGTCCTTCAAGCAAGTGAGCCTAAGAGAAAACCCACGAAAATTGTAATATGGACATAGTAAATGAGCTTGATGCATTTTTTTAGCATTACTTCGTAGATAATCTATGAAAGAGAATACAGATGTAGATAAAGTCTAATATTACTGAGAATTGTCATCAAAACCAGCTTAATTAAGAGTAGCCAAAGTAAGATGAAATACAATCTAACCACACAAGCAGTAAAGTGAGCATGTTATCAAAATTCGGCAAACATTAGTACTTCAAAAATCTTCAAAAGAAATGATTAACATCGCATAACTCTCAATGTTGGATATTTTACAGCGCATTAAAGAGAGAATCAATTTTCAGACTTCAGAAAGAAAATGCGTTCCTCTCCAGGATGAAAAGCAAGAAAATCATTATTGTTCAGCTAGTCATACAAGCTAAATTGGGTAGAACTTTTATCGTTTTAAAAAAGGAAACCAAGGAGAAATAGAGGAAATAAGAAACTTGAGGACCAGAAAGAGAGGTGTTACAAGTGCTTTTCCATTTCTCCATAAAATTCTTAATAATCTAAACTTGACAAGGGGAACTAACAAAAAAATTGGATAACGTTCTTACTGTTTGATCAGAAAATTAATTCCATAGAATAACAAACTATAGAAAGATAAATCTCTTGATTCAGTAAATATCTAATAAATATCAATAATCAGTATCAGCCTTTAAACTGAACTAAAGTTCTAACCTTGTAAATATCCTCAGGGGTTTTGGCTTCCATCACCTCAATATCACGAGCAAGGTTAAGATAACCTTCACTTAACTTAGCATTGTTGATGATATCCTGCAAAATCTCTCGATCCTCCTCCTCCGCCGCAGCCTCTTCATCAAGCACAAAAGGGACACCCTTACAAGACAAGAAACAGCAATTAACAAACTCCATCCTTAATTCTACTATCCCACTAAAACCAGGGAAGATAGAAATGAAAATAATAGAATAGGTGTCCAATGAAAGGGGCAAAGAGCAGATGAGCATACACTCCACAAAAGACTAGAAATCTTTAGGGTCTAGCCAATCGATGTCTGTTCATAATGACATAACACCATGAACAGTTTGCAGTCATACAAAGGAAATTCCATAGCATCAAAAAAACAATCTTCATCACATGAATAAATTCATAGTATTGAAATAGCAACCAGGTTTCCTCTAAAAGCGAAATAACAGTCTCTAACAGTAATCAACAAGGACTATCAAGCACATGACACCGCTCAAATGAAAACCATAATTTCCGTTGAATCCATAAAACAAGCATGAAGAAAACAAAAGGGAAAAAAAAGAGTTAAAGAAAACCATAAACTTACATGTCGAGCAAGGATGTAACAGAATTGCTTTTTCCGTTGTAGATCGTCGCAAGATGTGAATACTTGCTTTACATACTGCAAAAGAATTAATAAATAGTTAGCAGTTAGCACCAAACTATACAAGAACCGCAAGGTGAGCTACTTGAAATTTCATGAGCGTAAAAAGTTATAAAGCTGCAGAACTTCCTCCAATGACTCTCTAAAAGCATATAAAGTTCTCCTGGGCAGTAGACTGTTCTAAAACAGTAAAAGACTAAAATTTATCAACAGAGCACAAACCCCCAAGTTATCAAGGAATAGAGCAATCTGAACCGCATTTGTATATTCCTCAAATTTGAGATATATCATATATGCAATATCCAAAACCAACATATCATCTGGGCCAGGCAAGTATCTGCAGTATTGCACAATGGAGTTAATATAAAGACATTAGAGAAAGATGAGATATACAATAGCATAGGCAATCATTTAGACCCAAATATTATACTACTTTCCACTTACCTTGCTGAACTGGTGAGGTAGAGACATGTTCGTTTGAAATTTGTGCTATCAACATGCTCTACCAACAGATCAAGGTCTTCAACCTGGAATTTTACATATAGTCCAACCCAATGTAAGCAAATCCATCCAGAAATTAAATATGGACAAAAACATTATTAATGATGTAATAGTCCATTTTACCTCCATCAAAAGGTCAACAGCTTCAGGTTCAGCGTTGTGCTGCAAAACAGAGCAAGGATTAAGCAAAGAATAAATCAGTTATCCCAATAAAAGTGTTAAGGAGTATTCAAGCCATACACCAAATAGTTGGCCGCCCATCCTTGCAAGATGGATAAAACAAAATACAGAACATGTTATTCATGTTACCTTCATGTGAAAAGAAACAATTTGTTGAACCAATTCCATTAGATCCTCAATGGGGCCCTCTTCACTCTGAAATAGCCCAAGAAAAGGATAAGATAGAGAACTTCGTAAGAACCCACATGTAAGACTACATATTATGCGCTTATAATGAACTTCTAGTACATTCAAGGGATAGATTCGAGACCTGTCGCTTAGCATATTCTTGAGCAATTTCTCCAGCTAAGTTCCTAATTAAAAAAATAAATCAATATGGCAGCTCTTTGAGATTAATCTAAATTACCAATAATAAAAAGCATCTGAAAAATAAAAAGACTAGATACACTAACTATGAAAATCAGATTATACTTGCCTGACGTATTCATGGCCCCATGAACCAATATCACCTTCTGATCCCTGCAATCTGTACTTTAAACTTTCCTGAAATAATTCATAAAAGGAGAATTTTAATTAGCACGTAAATGCTCAAAACAACTGTGAAACACAATCAGGTGTAAACACAATAATTGGGCACGCTTTGAACATGAGAACACGGTCAATCAGAATGAAGTTTGAGCATCTTATTGCAGACCCAATAGACTAAGTGACATGAGAAAATATTGTAAAGAAATTGAAAGATATTTAGACATACCCGTTCTCCCTCAGCAGACATGGTCAATGCCAAGACTGATAATATATCTGCTAGGTATTTCTACATTGTAATACAAAGTAATTAATCAAGCTGCAGCAAATAGACTATAATTTTCAAAATAAAGGCCCTTCTAAAAATATTATACCTTCAAGTCTGAATCTGCCATGGTTTCATAATAAGCTTTTAAAGTTCCATAATGTGGTCGAAGAAATTTTAATGGCTTTGGAACAGACGTCATGGAGCTTGTTGATGTACGGATTTCCTGCCTATAAGATTTAATTTTATGGAACGTTAAGCCACAGGACATGGCAACAACCTATACATAAAAGCATTGCAGTTGAAAATAGATTCCTAAAGTTATGAATCCAAATCAAATATACCAGTTATTGAAAACAAAAAAAAATCAGCATCGTTTAGACAAGATATAAGAAAGCCTTCTCTTGAGAATGGAAATACATTTAAGAGTTTTGAGACTCTGTAATTGCACCAAGCCGACATTAAGGCCACCGCAATCATCAGTATATGACTACAGTTTTGAACTCATGTAAACTTTAGGAGTCTACAATCTAGAGAAAAGTTAAAAATTCTAAATTCTCAAGATATGGGCATTATCCAATCCAACAAGGACCATCAGGATTCAACATTTGTACGCCAAAATGATTTAGCTTTCAGTGCACAAGCCTTTATTTTAAAACAAGGACCAACTAAATCCGTTAACCCCAACTAAATCCGTTAACCTCTCCCTTTAATTCTTCTCTCTTGAAAACAAAGAATTACAAGGTAGATAAGCTATTTCCTCACATGGTTTTCTAGACTCAAAGTAAAAGTTCTCATATTTTTATTCATAAGTAGCAACTAAACCCTGAGTAGCAGATCCAGGGTCATTAAATTTGTTACATACAACAATTATACTTGTTCAGCTTGACCAATGATACCTAGTCTTTCCATAAAACTCGGTCAAGTCTTCTCCACTATGTTTGTCAATGCTACTTCCTCGTGCATTAATGTTTTTAACTGAAATGAAATCTCCACCAAAAGAGAAAAGTTCATTTTCACCTCTTGACTATATTCTATCATCATACTTAAAGATCCTCAAACCCAACACTGCAATTGAAACCCGAAAATCGTTATGGGAAGAATCATAAGCCCCACAAGAAAAAAGAGAGGACGAAAAACAAAAAAAAAAGATCGAGAAACCATGTCTAAGTAAAGACACAACAAAGAAACTGCCAAAAATAGTACAAAAACAAATATTGATTAAGAAGTAAATTTTTTTACCTCATGCTCTCAAGAGCAACTTTCTGCAACCCGGGATCAGGATCCTGAACCCTCTCCACATACAACTCCAATTGCTGCTTCAACGCCAAGTCCTCATCCGACTACAACCAAACAAAGTTGACAAAAATTAAAAAATATATATATTCTATTCAAGAACTCACAACAAGTTCTCCTCAAAAACCAAAAACAAATAAACAAATTTACAAATAATTAGTTAAAAACCAATTCGTTTCCTACGTCTTGCATCGGAAAAAAAAAAAAAAAACTACTTTTCACTCGGTTTCCCTCCACTTTCTCGGAAACCAAACAAATTGAGAAAAAAAGGAAGAATCGAAGTGTAGTGGAGAGAAAGAGCAAGAAAATTACCAAATCCTCGTCCTTTTTGTCGTCCTTCTTCTTAGGGTCCTTGGCGGGGACCTTGACGGTGGCCTCATTCCGAGAGCCGCTGGCGGTTCCACCGGAGCTGTTCGGATCTGGCGCCATGTGAGAGCGATGTAGGTGAGTGAACCCTAGGTTACACAGCAGCGAACAAGTATTTCTTTTTCCTCTTCAACAAGAAAACCCACTTTTCTTTTTCGCCTTGCTTCTCTCTCTCGTTCAGAGCTCAGCATCTGATATACCCTTTTTTTTAAGGGAAAAATAAATAAATAAATATAAATACTATTAAAAAAATTAGTAGCCCAGTCAGTCTCGAATCGGGTTGTCATATGGTCTTTTAAGCCCACAGGAAATGGGCTAGGCCTACTACTATGGGCCACGAAAGGATTGAGCCTTTTTAGAAAGTGAAATTGTCATGCTATTTTAGCAACCTGCCTTTATAAATGGCACGAATATTTTTTAAGGTGACATAACTAAAGCAGTTAATATAAATAATAGTATAAATAACCTTTTTAGATGTAACATGGATAAAAAGAGTTTTTAAAAACATGACATAACATGTAATTTTCTGTTCTAGAAATATGAGATGGTTGGATAATCAATGAAACTAGTAAATTAAGAGGATCTTTGCGAAAATGACACAAAATAAAGCTTGACTTGATTTATATCACTGAAGAAAATAATTGTAAAGAATATCACACCATATCATCATACTATATTTAATAATGCTAAATATATTCTTAACAAAATATCCAGTTGCAATACTAACCACTAACCACCATGATACCAAAATTTAACCAAGATAGTAGCCAGTATTCAACCGCGATACCGGTATTTGGTTGGTATCCATCATGATTCCAACCAGCATCTATCATCATACCTACCAGCCGATGAATGCCAAGTTTGGCAACACCCTAGCTATCTCCATCGTCGAAAAAAAAATGAAAACAAAAAAAATAAAAAACCACAAAACAATAATCAAACCAAAAAAATTTATCATAGTTACCTTCAATATCCGCATAGTTACCAGCCGATGGTCACCAAGATCAATGTACCACGGTTGTCTCTGTCAGCAGAAAATCACAAAAATTCACAAAAGCCACAAACACAACAATTAGATTAAAAAATACTCAAAAAATAATTGAATAAAAAATGAAAAAAATAAAAATAGAAAAAATAGAAATCTCAAAAAAAAAAATTCAACAACTATAACATGGTGGCCTCTGCACCAAGGTGGCTAATCCTCAAATCTCCAGCGTGGGCAAGCAGCCACCATTTGAAGAAGATCTTCCACCATTTGAGAATCTATGGATTTCCATTGGGATATGGTCGGATCTCAATATAGCAATTATCGTGGAGATTGTTAGATCTTTGTTGTCATGGCTTGAAATCTCCACAATGGCATAGAGTGGCACAAAGTTATAAATCGAGCAGTTGTACTAGTCGGTCGGTTTTTGAGAAATGCAAACCAAGTACCGACCGATTGTAACTGGAGTTCGGTCAATTTTCGATCGATGATGGTCGGTATTGTAACTATTAGTTTCAGACAATAATAACTAGCTAGATTATAGATAGTAATCCATCAATAACCGCCCCGCGCGCCTCGTCCCCCCCACACCACAATACCCCAAAAACAATAGAAGGCATTAGATGATTAAAAAAAAACGCAACAATTTGAGAACAATAATGATAAGATAAATAATAAAACTAAGTAAATTAGCAAGAAAAATCATCATTTAACTTTAAAATTCAAAGTTTTAAAGTTCGAACATGATGTGTATTGAAAAAATCGGTTAGGTGACGTAGCAAAATTTTAAAAATTTTTTATTTAAGCACTAAGAAACTAACTTATGATGCTATAAATAATAAATTAAATCTAATTTAATGTAATAGTCGGGGATCAAAAACAGCATTCTTGACTAAGCAATTCTTCAAGAATGAATCTTTACTATCAGATCTTCAATGCTATTATCTTCCTTTAGATTATTTTGTGTGTGTGGGCACAACTTAGCAAATTTCTACCACAACTACTCTCCTTCAAACCACTCAAGCGCTGAGAAACTATGATTAAAAAAGATGAGTAATCTAAGCTCTACAATCTAATTTGTACTTTGACAGTCCAAGAACAAATGAAGACCTTAAGTCTCTATTTATAGAAGTAGTAGAAGGAGTTAGAAATCTATCAGGATAAAAAGGAAAATTTTTCTCACTCCTCCTTCTAAAGTTGGTGCCACCTATTAGGAGAATTATCTCAAAAATTCAACCAATCACAGTGTAAGGATCCGTGATTATCTACATCATGTAAGATTATTCCAATTCAAACAATTTCAATTTAAATTAGAATTCTATTATTTAAAATAATAATCCAATTTAAATATTTGTGAATAATTATCCATGATCTATAATTCAAATACAACTAGGATTTAAATTAATTATTCAAATACTAAATTTGAATAATTAGTTATCCAAAATCTCAATTAGCATTTTCAATAATTATTTTCTAGAATTAATTAAATACCAAAAAATGCAGATATGAGCGTCAATCTCTAGTAAGCTTGCGCCCACTAGCAGCCCAACCCTAGGCTGTGGCCCACTCGTCCAATCAGGCTTAGTGGCCTGACTAGTGTATACTTCTGTCTGACCGTAGTAATCTATATTTAATCGATTTGTTATAAAGAAATTCGTGAGCTAGCATTGAGACCTAATGGACATATATTATCAAGCTCTAATAATAACAAATAAATTATTCCCCGATTAATTTTTTGTTTAATAATTTTCAGTGTCACTTTACTATAGACTCGAAGTTGCGTTCTTGTTAATATACCATATTACGAGACTCTTGACATATAAGTCTTGTCTATGATCTCTCATATTATGTGCATCCCTACAGGTTATCCATAATAGGATGAATGACTTAGTTTCATTTTATCTTCCAATTAGTTTATCTCAAAGTTTCATTATTTTACCATCAAAAAATTCATTCCTTTTGTAACACATACAAACAAAATATCATCTGATTACTATATGTATCCAAATGATTGAGGTCTCGTTATATTTTCCAATATCAAATAATGCCTTTGAAAAGATAATATTGACTCTTTGTTAAAGAGCTATGGATTTCATGTTTGTGCATTAGGCACATATCGAATTAATATAGATTGCATCTTCAACATATCGACAATGGAGCCTTCGTTCATTGGAACTCCAGCCTTTAGCATATCAAAAGATACAAACTATAAATATAGAGTCATTAATTTACTTCAGGATTAAAATGATACATAAATGATTATTAATGAGAATTGATTTAAGTAAATTGAAAAAAAAAAAGAGAGAATTGATTAAAGTGAAACAGAATTATTATTAAATCAATTCAAGTTTAGGTCTAGTTTAGTGTGCGACCATCACATGGTCTACCACACCAATATGTTACTATGGAGTCAAACTGCTTCAACTACCAAGATAAGCTACCTTTCCAATTAGATATAGATCTTTATTACAGTCTTATCATATATAAAGTACCCAACTATATAAATAGACTGCAGACTATATAATTTAGATTATTAATCTCCGAATCTATCTGCATATAACTCCATATAGGTATACGCCTAATTCAAATATTTGATTCTAAAAGTTAGAATCACATGTTTGCTAATATACAATCATTATTATGAAATATGAAAGTACTATGATGACCATTATTAATCCATGAAATATTCACATTATTGTTTATTTCACCAAAAATGTCATAAATACAATTAAAGCATTTCTTTCTTAGAACACCAATCCTTACAATATGGTGTTTAATATATGATATGTTATTGTAATTTATATTTATATTTTTTAAAAGAACAAATTGGTCAAGCAGTCGATTGATTTGGTTCCCAAACCCACGGAAAAATCTCTTTCGAAAACTGAATCACTTAGGTTGTGGGATGTTAGTTTTTTGACCAAATCAATCAGTTTTGCTATCAAAACCAGTTTTTTTGGTTGGTTTGGTAGTCGGTTTCAATTGATTCTTAGTTTTTTTTTTTTAACATCCCTATTTTGCATGGCGTCAAAGATCTCAAACGATGTTGCATGCATAGGAGAATGAGAAAAAGCGTTTGGCATGGCAAAGCTAGAGTCGAGCAGCGAGGAAGATCTCTATGATGGCATAGCAAGGCAGAGAATTAGAAAAGCATGGCATCGCATAGTGTTATAGGAAGATCTTTGGCGATCTTGAGAGAAAGAGAGGGAAAGTTAAGAGACAACTAGAAAAGAGGGAAGAAAGAGGCGAAACTGAGGAAGAGAAGGTAAAAATCCTAAGGGTATATTAGTTTATTTATTTGTTTTTTTCTACCACGTGACATTAATGAAATAATTTTATTGAGTGTAGAATAAATCAATCCATATAAAAAAGAAGTGGCATAGAGCATAAAAACTTCTACATTATTATTTTCAAAAAGTGGAGTAAATTGAATATTTTTATAATACAGTCTCTTAAACCATTTAAAAACACAAAAATACCCCTTAATAATAGATCAGTTTTTTTTTTCTTTCCTTCTTCCTCTCTTTCTTTTCTTTCTCCTCCTTTAGGTGGCTAATTCTCTCTCCTTTCTCTGTTATGCAAGAACTCAACCTTTGAAGTTGGTGCCATAGTCATCACCATCATCTTCATTGCATTAACTTTGGAGCTTGTGATGGAAACAAAGTCGTGGGAGGGAAATCAGCCATCGCTAGGCCATGACGATCTCACCCTTGCAGGGAGAGAAACCGATCTGATTTGTGATAGTATTTGGTCGTCTTCTCTAACCTATATGCCATGTCGTCACCATGAGGTGCTCAAGTTCGAGTTCAAAAGTTGGACTCACTTGATTGGTAGGTTTTCTCTCCCTTCTTTCTCCATCTTCATCCTTTTCTTTCTGGTTCAACATGATCTCAGATCTGCAACCCTACGGCCGTGCATGTTGGTTTTTATAGGCCCAATGCCCTTTTTTATGTAGTCACGAGTTCTAGCTTGCATGAAAGCACTAACACTCTAGAGCCTAGTGCTGGAGTGAGACTTAGATACGCTGAGGCGCAAGTTTTTTTTCTCTATAGCCTTCAAAAGTGCCTTTTTTCCTACTAAAATATAGAAATAAAATATAAATATAAATAAATAAAGAAATAAAAAAAAACAACATAAAAATATAATTGACTAAATTTTATTTAAACTCAATTATACAAAAAAAATGACATAAAAACTATTAAATTACTTAAAAATTAACGAAAAATACAAGCTAGGGTAACTAATAATTTTTTTTTTATCAACAATCAATTATTTTGATGTAAGACATACACATGTATATGTATACATCTTCTCCTTTCCTTTATGTTCAATGAAACATGTATATGTATAATTTATTTGGTTTTTTTATTATTTTAATTTATATATAGGGCATTGTTAATGCAAGGCCTTTGGAATTAGTAAAAAGGTAGAAGTTGAAGAAGTGCAGAAAGAGATTAATGAAAAAAGAAAAAAGGAAAAAAATGAAAAAAAAAAAGAAACATTAATCTTTTGGGCTAAAAAAAATGAAATATCTACAAGTGAATATGTGTATTTTCCAATAAATACAGTATTTATCAATCGTCGGTGTTGGTGATCTCCGGCGAAGTCATCGATACATTTTTATATTTACATGTAAATATTATATTTCTCATGCCACTGATATTCTGATAAAGTCGTTTGTAAATTTATTTATTTACGCATAAATACAATTTTTCATGTATATACTGTATTTTTGGCCACCGATAATGTTGCCGGTGTCGATGATACCCATCGACATTGTTGGAAATTTTTTGTATTTATATGAAAATACTATATTTTTATGAAAATATAGTATTTCCCTGCCACCAACAACATAAATGATAAATATTTGTACTCATTGGAAAATATTACATTTCCTTAAAAAAAGCATATTTTCGGGAAAATATTATATTTTTTGGTTGACGACGACATTGTCGGAGCCGTGATGTTCTACAAGATCGTCGATAAATTTTTGTTTTTATCAAGAAATACTATATCTTTAGGGAAATTGTAATGTCTGAAAAATTTATTAGTTAAAATCTAGAATTTAATTCTATTTAAATAGTGAATTTTCTTAAAAATTAATATTTTTTTTTCAAATATGACATAATGTGAATTATTTATGATAAATTTTTATACGCATCATATTTTGTGCAACATAGAGTATTCTAAAATGTGCAAACTTTGTGAGTTAAATACTCCAAAATTTATAAAATACTCGTAACATAAATTTTGTGTCACAAAAATTATAATTTTTCTAATATAAATTTATGAGAAAAATATGTTAGTAAAAGTAGAAAAATCATGCTATAGTTTATAACAGAATAGAAATTATCTATTTTCTAGTCAAATAAACTCGTAAAGATTTTAGTGTCTATAGTGTAACTGTTAATGAAATACAGTGTAAAGAGATATTCATAAAGAAATAGTAGGCAACACAATGTAATTATACAAAAAAGTATAAACATAGATAGATAAACTACTACGTTGGAATTAGACAATATAGGTAAAAAGTAATTTAGTGTAATCTTAAACTAATAAAAAAAATATCTCTTCAATTTTACATTAACATTGTAGGAAAAATACAATGTAGTGGAAATTTAGACCATGTAAAAAGTAAGTAAGACTCACTAAAGTGACAATCCAAAGGTGGATAAATTTCCACATCTCCCTCATGGTAGACCATATTTGGCCAAGTATTGACAGCAATTTTTAATCTCATTTTACTCCTTAAGTGATGTTTACATGGTTAAGGACCTAGTTTGAAAAAAAAACTTCTTTTCTACATCAAAATCTTTCCCATGAAAGACCCACTTCTCTACCCATGAAAATCGACCATCTCCCTCTATTTTTCTTTCAAAATTTTTGTTGAAAACACCCTCCAATCTAGCTTAGAAGCAAGTTTAAGTGTCCTAGAGCAAGTTTAAGTAACTTTGGAGATAAACCTAAGCTTTCTTCTTTGTGTTTTTAGTATTTTTCTTAAGTTTTTGAGTGAGTTTTTTATGGGATTTTCTAAGGCTATTATCAAGGAAATTTAGGAAAGTTTAAAGCCTTTAAGTAGAGGATCAAAAGCTCAAGGAAAACTATTGGTAAAGCCATAAACCCTAGCTTTGAAAGTTTGTAGTTTTTACGAGTTTTGTGTATGATTTTTATTATGTTTGCACTTTGACATGTATAAGGGACACTATGTGTGACGCCTCGCCTTTTCAGGCTGTCACTTATCTTGCTTAAATTATTTATTAATTTATTTCTTACTTACTAGTAAGAAAAAACTAGGTAAATCTTTTTTTCTTTAAACATGCTTAAAAACTTTCATGAAACTGTTGCGACTTTCGTTGTAATAAAAATCAATTTTAAAATCATTCAAAATGTTTTCTTAAAACTTATTAAGAAAACATTTTCTTTAGTAAAACCTTTTAAACCTCTTTTAAAGTTAATGGAAAACCTTTTTTTAAGCAACAAAAAACTACCGCAATGGTATCAATACTCAATTTTTGCATCTGTCTATCGTAACACTGAACTCATCAATTAGTTACACTTGTCTCTTATATGACTACTACAGTATGAAAAAAACTTGTAATGAGCTTTCTTCTTGGTGAAAATTTGGCTCCATTTGCATCGTGAAAACCGAATACACTAAGGGGAGGATATGGCTTACTTGTTTTCTTTTGAGTGTCCTATGGGGGGTCCTTCAGTATCCTTTTAACAGTCAAAATTTACACTGATAGCATTTTTTGTATATTGCTGGTACACTGTTTCGATACTGTTATAAAGTTAAACAGTATTCCTTACTTATTCATATCCTCCACATAATATAATTCTTATACTGCTTAACTTTATACATTCTAATTTCTATACTGTATTACTTTTGCAGTATAAGTTTCATACTGCTTAAATTTATCAGTGTAATTCTTTACATTGTATTACTTTATTAGTATAGTCATTATATTGTATTATTTTAATACTGTATAATTTTTTAAATTTCTATATAGTATTTTACTTAAACTATATTTTTATTTTAACATTTGTTGTAATATATTTTGCAACAGTAAAGCTTTCCAGCTTATTTTTATATCATTTCTTTCTTGTATAAGATTATGGCATGATTTTTACATTTAGAAATCTCATTTTCACTTTTATGGAATTTATCATAAAAATCATATTAAAACAATAATCTTTGTGACACTCTTTTTGTTCTTAAAATATTTTAACAAATTTTCGAGCATAAACTTAAGTTCACAAAATTTGTACTTAAGTTACTTGACATAATTATTGCATTTATAATGCACTAGAAAAACTCGAATGTCACACTATGGCATGATTGTTAAATATTTTATATGTATGATGATGTGAATAAATGCTAGAAACTAGGGCTTTAGCACTTAAAAAGAGGAAGTTTAATAGACTTTTGTCAACATACAAAGTTTAATGGGTTTTCAAAGAATCAAGGTTTTGACAAATTTAGAGGTAGATTTATTTTCCGGACAAAACATGAGATTTATTGGAAACATCAAGATAAACAACTTTTGTGAAAAAAACTTTATGAAGTTTCAATTAGATCATATTCAAAAGTTTGAGTTAAATGTGTAGGTTTGAAAATTCTCCAAAAACCCCACTGAAAAGTTTGAATTCGGAGAAAACTAAGGGGTTGTTTGGTATTGTTTTTAAAATAGGTGAAAATATTTTTGTTTTAAAAAATAAGAATTTTTTTTGGAATTTACTGAGAGTGTCGTTTTTGATTCCAGGGTTAAAATAATCAAGATCTTTGTATTTCAGGTGAGTAGCTAGCTCACCAAAATCAAGTACTGTTAGCACAGAAAAACCTTCCACTATCAGCTTTGCTAGGACCGTAAGCAGATCCAACAGCACCAACAACTCTTGTTGCTCATGTTTCGGACTTTTATGAGAAATTTTGACGCATGAAGTCACCAAAATTTGATGATTCTATTGATTTATTAGACGCAAATGACTGGCTTATGGGTATTGAAAGGGTCTTCAATTTTATGGGACTTAATGACTATAAGAAGGTATTGTGTGCATCCTTTTCTCTCACTAAAAATGCAAGAAGGTGATAGGAATCAGTTGAGCGAAAGAATAATGTGGACGAAATGACCTGGAATGATTTCATGGAAGAGTTCAAGGAGACTTATTTTAATGTGGAAACAATGGCAGCCTAACAAGATGAGTTTAATAATTTTCGGCAAGGCAATTTGTCTGTTGCTAATGTAGGTAAGAGATTCAACCAACTAGCGTATCTTTGCCTGGAATTGGTACCCACAAATAGAGAAATGATAAGAAGAACGTTAAAGATGTTTCACATAGACATCACGTTGATTGTGGATAACGGAGGTTAGATACCTACATCTATGGAGGACTATATTGAGCGAGTGTCCCAAGCAAAGTGTAGAATCACCCATGATCAGGTAGAAAAAGCTAAGATTTTCGAAGTTTAGAAGGAAGAAAGAGCTTTGGCAAAGCAGGATCATGTCTCTCAGTCTAAATGACAAGTTAATAATGCGGATAGAACCAAAACAGTCAATCTAGCAACAATTGTAATAATAATAATAATAATAAGTGGAAGTAGAATATGGGTAACCAAGAAAAATAGAAGGTCAACCTTTGAAAAAGATGAATGATGGATGAAAGAATAAACCCACATGTGGTCAATGTGGTAAAAGGCATGCAGATGAGTAAAAGGCAGGCACCAACATGTGTCTTATATGTGGCAAAACTGATGCATATGTATTATTTGATTTTGGAGCTACACATTCATTTGCATCACTTAAATTTACTAAATGTGTGGGTTTGAAGGGAATAAAATAGAACTAACGTTTAGGACTCGCTTCCCTTTGGTGAGGTATTAAGTTTTAATCATTGGCTACGTCACATGCAAATCATCATATATGGTAGATAATTGTTTATTGATTCAATGATAACCAATATTTGAGATTTGACATAATTTTGGGAATAGATTTCTTCAGAAAGTACAACACCAAAATTAACCTCAGACATTATAAAGTCACATTTTAGCCAGTTGGGAGTGATAAATTTGTTTAGAATGGAAAAACCCCTAGTATGCCAAAGGCATTAATATCTATTTGGAAGGAAAATAAGTTACTAGATAGTCTATGTAGGGGCTAAACAAGGTGAACAAAGACCAAGAAACTAAGTTAAAAACTAGAAGTTGTTCCCGTAGTAAAGGAGTTTATTGATATGTTTCCAGACGAACAACCTAGAGTACCTCTGGAATGAGAAATTTCGTTTGAAATTGAGTTGATGCCTGACATTGCACCAATATCTAAAGCACTTTATCACATAGCTCCAACAGAACTTAAAGAACTCAAAACTCAGCCGCAAAAGCTGTTGAACAAAGGATTTATCCATTTGAGTTATTCTTTATAGGGAGCACCTGCATTGTTCGTTAGGAAGAAAGATGGAATCTTATGAATGTACATAGATTAGCAGGAGTTAAATAAGGTCATGAACAAGAACAAGTATCATCTTTTAAGAATTGATGATTTTTGCGATCAACTAAAAGGGGCAATAGTATTTTCAAAGATCGACTTATGCTCTGGTTATCACTAGTCTAAGTCAAGAAATGAGGTGTTCCAAAGACGATATTTTGAATCATTATGGGCACTTTAAGTTTTGCAAAATACCGTTTGGATTGACTAATGCTCCAACAACATTTTATGGATTTGATGAATAGAGTCTTCAAATACTATCTAGACAAGTTTTTCATTGTCATCGTAGATGACATTTTGATTTATTCGAAGATCACAAAAGAGCATGAAGAGCATTTGAGGATTGTACTTTGGCTCTTAAGAGAACATTAACTTTATGCCCTATTATCGAAGTATGAAATTTGATTAGAGAAAGTTCACTTCTTGGGGCACATGGTATCATGAGAAGGAGTTTCTGTGGACCCTACTAAAGTTGAATCCATGAACAAGTGACCAGCTCCAAAAAATATTACTAAGATGAAGAGTTTTCTTAGATTAGCTGGGTACTATTGACGTTTCATCAAAGAATTTTCCAGACTTGTAGCACCACTCACGGCCCCACTTGGAAAGGAAAGAGATATGAATGGATCAAGAAATGTAAAGAGAGATTCTAAGAGCCGAAGAAAAGGCTTACAAGGGCACCACTTTTGACTATTCTAGATCCAAACTTGGGGAAACTTTACGATCTATAATGACGCATCGAAGATAGGTCTAGGAGCTGTGCTAATGCAAAATAAAAAAGTGATTGCATATGCATCTCGTCAACTAATTGTCCATGAAAGAAATTATTCAATTTATGATCTGGTGCTTGCAATAGTAGTGGTTTCATTAAAAGATATGGCGCCATTACCTATATAGAGTTAGATGCGAGAATTTCACTGATCATCATAGTCTCAAATATATTTTCACTCAAAAGGAGCTCAATATGAGGCAACAAAGATGGCTTGAGTTGGTTAAGGATTATAATTGTGAAATCCTATAGCACCCTAAAAAAGCTAAAACAGTAACAAATGCTTTAGTCGAAAAGCCTTATCCATTATTACAATGATTTGATTGTTGTCAAGACCCCTAAGAAAGGACTTTAAGAGGTTAGGAATTAAGTTGGTCAATGGAAGATTAGCTGACTTTTCCAATTGACCATTCTTAAGAACACAAGAGAATGTCGGGAAGTGGATCTATCATTACTCAAGATTAAGAATGAAGTCTTGGAAAATAAGGAGTCAAATTTAGCATCTCGAAGGATGGTAACCTCTATCACAAGGGCTAGTCATGTGTTTCTAATGAGAAGGCCTAAGGGCACAAATACAAGATGAAGCTTATATGACTCCGTATTCTATTCATTCTAGAGCAATAAAGATGTATAAAGACTTGAAAGAAAATTTTTGGTGGTATGGAATGAAAAATGATGTTGCCAAGTTTGTCAACAAATTTCTTACATGTCAAAAGGTGAAAGTTAAACATCAACGCCCTAGGGGAGAGTTACAAAAGCTTGCAATTCCAAAATAGAAATGGGATGCGATAACCATGGACTTTATGGCTAGATTACATAGAACCATTCAAGGACATAATGCGATATGGGTAATTATGGACCGTTTAACTAAATTAGCCCACTTTTTACCAATTAAGCTTCGCAATTCTGTTGAATAATTAGCTGAGTTATATGTTGCTTAGATAGTTAGATACCATGAGGCACCAAAGTCCATTATCTCCAATCGCGATGGTCGTTTCATATCCAAATTTTGGAAGAGTGCTCACTAAGGAATAGGTACAAAGCTCATTTTAATGTCGCATGTCACCCCCAAACTAATGGTCAATCTGAAAGGACTATTCATACCCTAGAGGATATAATAAGAGTGTGTGTGCTTAACTTTAAAGGAGGATGGGACAAGAAAATCCAATTATTAGAGTTTGTGCATAACAACAACTACCATGCTTCAATTGGAATGGTCCCATATGAAGCTTTCTATGGAAGGAGGTGTAGATCCCTAGTTCACTAGTATGAAACTAAGGAAAAGGTGTTATTAACCACGAATTTTGTGAAAAAGACCATTGAAGATGTAAAGTTGATCCATTGACAAATGGAAACTGCCCATAGCCATCAAAAGAGTTATGCTGATAGATGACAAATACCTCTAGAATTCTAGGTTAAAGAATCAGTCTTTCTCAAAGTGGCACCTATGAAAGGGATAATGAGGTTTGGAAAGAAAGGAAAGTTAAGCTCAAGGTACATAGGACTGTTTGAAATACTTGAGAGGTTGGGAAACGTTGCTTACAAGTTAGCCTTCCCCCTTGAGCTACCATTTGTGTATAATGTGTTTCATGTGTCAATGCTAAAGAAGTACATGCCAGACCCATTACATGTGTTGCACCACAAGCCAATTAAGGTTCAAAAGGATTTGTCTTATGAGGAGAAACTGGTTAAGATCTTGGCACGAGAAGAGAATGAGCTGAGAAAAAAAAAAAACCATTTGTTAAAGTCCTATGGTGTAATCAATAGGTGGAGGAAATAACTTAGAAATGAGAAGATGACATAATAAAAAGCTACCCAAAATTATTCTAATTTTTTAGGACGAAAATTTTTTAGAAAGGTACATTGAAATGTCTTTAAAATTCATTATTTTAAATCTAATATTTAATTTAGATTTAAATAGTGAATTTTCTTAGTAATTCATAATTTTAATCATATATGACATAATGTGAATTATTTAAGATAAATTTTTATATGCATTATATGTAATTTTGTATAATATAGATATTCTAAAATGTGCAAATTTTTGTGAGTTAAAAACTTAAAAATTTTTAAAATACTCTGAAGATAAAATTTGTGTCACAATAATTATAATTTTTGTACTATAAATTTGTGAAGGAAAACATGTTAGTATAAATAAAAAAATCATGCCATAGTTTAAAACAAGATAGAAATTGTCTGTTTACTAGTAAGATAAACTGGTAAAGATTTTAGTGTCTACTGTCTAACTGTTGATAAAATACAATATAAAGAGACACTTTGAAAGGAATAGTACATAATGCAATGTAATTATACAAAAAAAGTGCAAACACAAATAGATGAATAACTATGTTAGAATTACAGTATGGGTAAAAAGTAAGTCAGTATAATTTAAACTGTTGAAGTAAATATCTCCTTAATTTACACTAACAGTAAAGGAAAAAATACGATGTAGAATAAATCTAGACTGCATAAAAAGTAAGTGGGACTCACTAAAGTGACACTTTAAAGGTGAAAAATTTCCACATCTTCTCCATGGTAGAACCAAACTTGGCCAAGTATTAGGAGCAATTTTGAATCTCAATTTACTCCTAAAGTGATGCTTCACATGGTTAAGGACCTAGTTGAGGAAAAAAACATTTCATTTCTTTGTCAAAATGTTTCCATATAAGCTTAGAAAAACCCATTTCTCCACCCATGAAAACCAACAATCTCCCTCGCTTTTTCTCTCCAATATTTTGTTGATTACACTCTTTAATCAACCTTAAAAGCAAGTTCAAGTGTCCTAGAGCAAGTTTAAGCAACTTTAGAGCTAAAACCTAAGCTTTCCTCTTTGCATTTTTAGTATTTTTCTTGAGTTTTTGATAGAATTTTTAATGGCTATTGTCAAAGAAAGTTAGCATAGTTTAAGCCTTTAAGTGAAGGACCCAAAGCTTAAGGAAAACTCTTGATGATACCTTAAACCCTAGCTTTAAAAGTTTGTTGTTTTCATCAGTTTTATGTATGGTTTGTATTATATCTAGACTATGGTATGTATAAGGGACACTATTATGGTTATTTCATGTTTTATTTATATAATGATGTAAATGGAGGCTAGAAACCAAGGCTTTAGTGCTTTAGAAGAGAAAATTTAACAAACTTTGTCAACATACAATGTTTAATTGGTTTTCAAAGAATCTAAGTTTTGACAAACTTAGAGGCCCATTTATTTTTTAGGCAAAATATGAGATTTATCAAAAACACTGAGATAAACGACTTTCGTGAACAAAACTTGTAAAATTTCAGTGGATCATATTGAAAAGTTTGAGTTAAAAAGGGGCATATTTAAAAATTTGCCAAAAACCCGCTAAAATGTTTGAATTTGGGGAAAGTTAAAATACAAAAGTTGTAAATCTTATCGAAATATTAAAAATTGCGACTGGTTTATGAAAATTCTACTCGGATTATGAGTTATGAATATTATGAGAATTAGTCACAAAATTTCAAAATAGTTTTAATATAAAAACATTTTGAAATAAAAAGACTTTGACTTAGGTACTTTTGAGAGTTTTAATCCTTATGAAAAACAAAGTGCAACGGTATAAAATGGTTGTTTTTGTTAAACTAGATTTTTTGCAAAAAGAAAACCGATGCCTTGTTTTATGCATTGTTATAAGTGAGCAAGACAATGCAAGTTTTTGACTAAAATGGGTTCAAGAAGTTTTCTAAAACATGTCAAGAGCAAAATTGTCATTTTACATGAAATAGCTTAAAATCTGATTTAGAAAAACGCTCTTAGTTGGAATTTTTTATAACCCGTTAGTGTTGGGATGGTAACATGAAATGAGAGGTTATGGCATGTAACGTTTAAGTTCCTTAATTTTATTAAATCGATGAGTAACAAGATTAAGCATAAAGAATGAAGGTTTAATATTTAAGTTATGTTATTGACAAATAGGTCAACTATAAGGAAGTTAGCTAATAAAGAGATTTTCTCTAAAGAGGATATTTAGCTAATTAAGAGAGAAATAAAATTGAATATGCTACGAAATCAAAGTTAGTTTCAAACCCCATCTACAGATGAAGAAGTTAGTTGTCACACTAATGTTGTATTCTAGGCCGTCGAGACATTGTCGATGCCGATGATATTTGAAGACGTCATAGGTAACTTTTTTGTAGTTACCAATAAATACAATATTTCCAATATTTCCTTACAAAAATTGTATTTTCCGGCTGTCGGTGACGTTTTTGGTCTTGGTAATGTTTGGATAACGTCACCAGTAAATTTTTACACTTACAAGAAAATACTGTATTTCCCGGCTACTAGTGGACCGGTGTCATAGCCAATAAATTTTTGTAGCTTTCGAGAAATATTGTATTTTTTGGCCATCAGCAATACCAAAGAGGGAGGAAGGGAGACGTGGAAAGGAGAAAGAGGTGAAGTATTTTTGTGTTTTTATTTTTAATTTCTCATGAAATAAATCTCAATTGTTCATGATGTATCATTTACTACCTATTTTAAAAACATATGACATTATTTATTAATTCTTAACCTAAATATGATATTTGGCTCTTTCTTCCTTTTTTTAAGGGGAATGCCATAAAACAAAGCTTGATTGATTTTCAACATTTTATACTACAACCTCACTCTTTTTTTTTTAATAATTGTAATATATAGAATAATTAATCAAACGTTCAAAAAAAAAAACATATATATGATATATTAGTAATTAATAGGCCAATTAAAATTTAAAACCTTTTATTTTCCCATTTTTATTCTTATTTCCTCTCTCTCCCCCTGCTATCATCTGCCACCAGGTTACCTCCATGTGCTATTGCATGCAGCTCCCTCCAATGACACCACATACACTACCGAAATCAACATTTGATGATCTTCAAAACCCTACCATAGTCGCTATGAATCTCAGTTGTTGTTAACCGTTCTTCTTTCCATGTCACTGTACGTTTTAGTTATGCTTAATCATTGTCATTTCTACAACAATCATTGTCCTTGGCTAGACTCGCAAAGATATCATGACGAGGCATATACGAGCGTCAATCTTCACAAGACAAGATCTAGCCATAGTTACAATCAAGCCAGCAACTCCAACCCTGGTGTTGCGAGACTAGAGTCACAGCGTCGATTGTCTCTATTGGCGAGTGGTGACCATTTTCTAGAGATAATGTTCAATCGCTAATTTGTGAGCCAAGATCTTGCCTTTATGATGTTCGTTCCTCCTGATAGCAAATAGTAGTGTAGGTGGGGTAGTTTTGAGGAAAAAAAGAGTATAAAGGAGAGAGAGGGGAAATGAGAAAAGGAAAGAGATTGAGATTAAGATTTCTATTGAGGAAGGAGGAGAAAATTTTCTAGCGGAACTTTTGTATTTCAAATTTTCATCAGAATGTGGCATCCCCGTTGCTAGTACATTAATAGTTACAAGGCCCTAAGGTGTCAAGCACTGTAGCATTGGGAGGACCTTGACCCTTGTAAGCCCACTGATATTGTGCAAGTTTTTCTTTATGTGGGTTGCCACTGCCGTAAGGAGCTCAAGCTCCTGCAGGCTTAACAACATCAATAGGAGCTCACCTTCATTTGAGGTTTGTCCATACCGATATGAGCACATAAATCTGACCTAATTTTGAGTCGAACATGTATTTTCTGCTTCAAGTAAGATCTTTTTAAATCCATCTTGACGCAAGAATCGTGGAAAGGTTTTTCCATCAAAGCAATCTTATTTGTGTTCAACATTTAAATTCTTGTTTTTTTTTTTTTGGTTTTAGTATTTTTGTTGAAATATCAATGGTGATACGTTAGACTACCATTGATAACATGATAAAATACTATGTCATACGATAGCAGCTCCGAGCTCACAAAGAACCCGTTACGTGCCCTGACCCTCACACTTCCCACTGGCCGTACGTCTCTGAGCTGACAATGACACGTCATTAACTGGAAATTCGGCTGGTGCGTTAAAAACTACCGAAAGAAAGGATGGTTGCATTTAGAGTTTTTTTTTTTTTAATCGCAATTTTAACTCTAACCACATTGTTTTATTTTTTAATATATATAGAAAGATATTTATGATAATACTAGATATAATATGTTTATAGAGCTATAGTACTATGACATTTAAAAATTTTCTTTCCATAATATGTTTATAGAGCTATAGTATTATGATTGTCATATTCTTTGTTTGGTGTTGGAAATAACTGGGGAGGGAGTGTCTGGTTGTTAATTGTAAAACTACCATATTATCCTTGTTAAGTTGATTCAAATATTTTGCGAGCGATATTTATTGTTCAATTACAAATTACATTTTTGATAGCATTTTATATTTATATTTCTTCATTGAAAAGCTTCAATGTCATGCACAAATAAATAAAAACTCTCCTAAAAGATAATGAAAGAAAACTAATAAAATGGTTTTTCTAAAGTTAAGTATAAATAAATTAGTAAAGCTATTAAAATTAAAAAAAATTAAACAATAAGAAAATAGTTTTGTTTAAAGTTAAAAAAGATATACGGACAAATACTATAATTTCATTTAAGGATCTATTGGAATGGGCCCTTATCAGGATTGTCATCAACACCCTTTTTCTCTCCCTTGCTTCATCCTTTTCTCACCAACCAAAAGTTAATGATTCAATCCTCCCTGAAATTTCCCTCAGACCCCAATTCATCCTCCCTTAAACTCCTTAATATCTGCAATGGAAATTCCTATGAAAGAGGAGAATGCATAAACATTTCAACAATATTAACTCAGTCTCGTTTCAGATCTCAATCAGCAATACATGGTACATGAACCAAACATTTATTAATAAACTTAAAAAGCTGCAGAATTGGACTGAAACTCATATTTAAAGAACGTTTAGAAGCAGCTGAAAATACTATAACAATTAAATTTTTTTTTTTTTAAAACACGAACTAAATTAACTCAAAATGAGTCGAAATAGACTGAATTGGTGTTTTTAGACCCCTTTAAATCTATAAAAGAAAAAAAAAAGGTAAAAAAAGAAAAGAAAAAAGAACCAGTCTTTAAGTGATCATCAGTGGAAATCTATCGTGGATATATGTTCTCTCTTTCCTTTAGATTAATTTCCAAATCAAAGAAAAACAATGATAAATGGTATATATGATCAAAAAGTAAACCATCCAAACTCCCCAAATTATAACTTAGGAGTCACCCTGTTCTAGTACATGATTTCATTCATCAAATATATATTCAAGGCACATAATTCCCTTGGCCCTCCTGGTACTTTTCATACTCTTCCATGGAATCAAACACATACCTAGGTCCTCTCTCCGCCGTCTGATCATACCCATTATAGTTATAATACTTGTTCTCATGATCATTATCATTCTGATCACTCTTCACGTCATGATAGTACTTTCCATTCTCCAAAAACCTAGTGTCACTCATACCCTGCTGTTCATGACTCCCACTCCTCTCACTTTCATATCCATTGTAATTGCCATAATAGCCGCTGCCCTTGTCATTAATGTCCACGTTGTAGTTGCTCTTGCCATAGCGGTTTTCGAAATCCTCCTCACGGCCGCCGTGCTCCTCGGTCAGCATTTCGTTCTCGACGTCCGTCGCCGGGGTCTCTTCAGTGCCGTACAATCCGTAGCCACTTTCTGTCTCAGTATCAAAACTTGTCGCCTGAGATGGGGCAGGGACTGGTACTGTTTCAGAGATTTCTGGCGCCGGTGCCGGTGCCGGTGCCAGTTCCGGTTCCAAAGCCGGTGCCGGGGTTGGGACTTCGGTAATCGCCTTGTTGACGGTGCCGATCAAACGGGTTACCTTGCTGAAGAAGAACCTGCTCTCTCTGGCTGCTTCAACTTGTGATGAAGCGGAGAAGAGAAGAGCAACGAAGAAGAAGAGTGAGAAGTGTTTGGCAAAGGAATCAGCCATTGTAGTGGTGAGATAAGGAAAAAAAAAGTGTTTTGATGGTCTTTTATTTTTTGTGTTATGTTGGAAGTTTGTGTTCTTCTAAGGAGGTTTTATAGCCTTTTTTTTGTTTTGCTTCGTGTACTAATTATGTGTATTTGAATGTCCGGTTAATTATGCGTGGATTAAGGGGGAGAGAGGGGAAAAGAGAAGTGGGGTAGCAAGGAAAATGATTATATGTCACGCTACATGTGCAATTTATTGAGAATGTCAACCTATCAATGTGAAGAAGAAGATGATCTTTAGAGCATGCATGTTCAAACATAGAGAGCGGTGTAGGTCAGAAAGTTATGGGGTTATTTTCTCTTTTTCTACCTGCCCAGACATACATTTTTTCCTTTTGCTTTCATGGGGGGCGAGTCTGCAAATAATAATAAAGACAAAGGGTGCTACCCCTTTTGTTGGTAATTTGGTTAGTAGTTGGTTGTTTGTCTAGGATAAAGTGGGAAAGGGCAAGTATTAAAGATAATGAGAAGGGTATTTCTGGGACGTAATGGCTGAATAACTATTTTTATTAAGGGAACTTCACACCATATATATACCTCAATTTATTTTTTGGAGTTGAATCTGAATTTATAAAATCTACTAAAAATCGTATCCAACTAAAAAAATTGTGCAAAATTTAGTTTTAATATAGAAGCTACTGTTAGGATATTTTTTCGTACCCTGCTATAAAAATCTCATTTCTTTTTATAGGTAATAATTATACTTGTATACCATTAACAGCTTTCACAGTGTGATGTGACCATGTTTATAAGGAACATGTTTTGTATGGCTATGTTCCTTTTTTTTTGGTAGAACGGTGTCCTTTTATCAATGGGATATTTAGCATTTTTGGAAGGAAAGTAGCCAAAATAAACGGACCAAACGCTCATTAATACTCCTGACCCGCTTTTCGTTTGTGCACACTATACAGAACCAGAAACAGAAGCTTTCAAAAGAATTAAATTCCTACAGACACAGACGGAGGATCCCATGCCAGTTTTGCTTTTGTTTTATACCAACATTTGTAATTTGGTTTTATTGAAACGTAGCCATGTAGGGCGATAAAATTGCACCACATAGTTAAACTATTGCGTCAAACTCTCAATTTCCTTCAGTAAAAAGGATTGTCTGAGAATATATAGAAGAAGTTATTAAGTTAACGAATAACTGCAATAATAATGAGTGTGTTCAATTAAACCAGTTGGGTTTTCGTAAAGGTGAAGTCATTAAGCTATAATGTTGTGTTTCTACTCTCAAAGCCATCAATCTTGCAGGGAATATATCCTTTGGCCCCCTGGGTGTAATCAGCGGAAGTACATTTGAAATTGCAAAAGAATGATAAGATTTTTTTTTTAAACGATGGTCAAATGATGCCGGCATATTTTAAATGCTTTGGATGCTTTTCCTTTCGTGAGTCAACTTTTCTGACTTTTGATGGGAGTTTGTTCCAAAAAATGGAGGGAAAATGGGAGCAATAGAATGGCAAAATTTTCTCTTGAAAAACACCAAAAGAATATGAATAATAATGAAAATTGTAGTAGATAACGCTTTTCTAAGAATAATTGCAGTAAATATTAGGTTTTGAATTAACGAACTTCCCTATCATTGAGTGTTCGGCTAGGGTTTTTCCCTTTTCTCTTATTGCGCTGCTTTTGTAAGAGAATTTGATAGGCTGGAGTCTGGCGTTAGCTTTTGGATGATCTCCAGACTTTTGGCCTCATGGGAAGCTCCTGTTGGCGATGCATGGGTTTTTTTCTAGAGGTTGTGCATTTGGCACTCAGGTAGGAGGAGGCTCATTTGGCCTGGGGAGGAGGTTTCTTGCTTCCTATGACAGGGTGGTGTTGTGTGGTGGTCGAATATGGCTGAGGAGGTGGTTTGGTTGCTTATCTCCTCGCGGGCGAATGGTTTGGTGACACTTTAAGGCCTATTCTCTGGCATATCTGAATTTTTAATTAAAAAAATGGGGTCCTTGGGGTGGCACCATTACTGGTTGGTGGGTGGCGGGTGGCAACGAGCAATGGCGAGTGGTCATCACGGGTTGGTGGTTTAGCTCTTCTCTTATGTCTATTTCTTTCATGAGCATGGGTGTGAACTCCTCTCTCCTCTGTGAGCATGTTTTAAACGATCATCAGAATTCTCGTCTTTGTTGAATGGATTGTACTCTTCTGTTTTAGTTATTACGTTTATCAAATAAAGGCATTTATGTTTCCGCCATGTGTGTTTTTGTTGTTTGGCTTTTCTGATGTAATAACGAATGTGGTCTCCTGACATCCAATTTTGGTTTGTATTTCACACCTTCTAATTAGTAGCACAATGTGTGGTGATTAGCGACTGTGTTTAAATCTATGTCGGGTTGTATACGCCTCATTAGGTAGATTTGATTTTTATCAATTAGTTTTGTCTATCGACTATAGTGGTTTCTTGTAATAAGCCGTTGAATAGTTCTATTTTAGACGTCGAGTGGGTCATTCTCCTATAGGTCTCGATGTCATCCTTTGTTCTTTGCTTCATTTGACATTTACTGGTGGATCCAGTCATTGTTTGTGATCATTTATGCCTATAGTGGGTAATATTATGCAACTTTGTTTGAACTATTTTAAGTTGAACGAAGTTTCATTTTATCAAAAAAAAAAATCTTTCTAAAAAAAATCAACTTTTGGAAATATTTATCGTAAATAGCATATTAATTGTGAAAATAATTTATTTACCACTTATTTATTGTGTAAATAATTTTTATTTATACAGTAAATAAATTTAAGGTTCAAATAATTTATTTACCCCTTGTTTACTATTTAAGTGATTCTTATCTACACAATAAATAAACTATTTACATCATAAATCTACTATTAACTACAAATATTTTTAAAACATGCTAGTTACTTCAAAAAAAATCTCAAAAATTTGCTTTTTTTTCATTTCCCAAAAAAATAAGAGAGAAAGAATTAAGCTGAAGCATGTAAAGGACCCATATATCTTTGGTATCGGTGGTTTTCATCAAGAGAAAACTACATGTTATGCCATACTTTAAAAAATATATTTATTCATATCACACTTAAAAAAATTATTATAGTACCAGTCATATTACATGTTTAACTTGTATCATACTTAAACATATGTATCATTTATAAAAAGACTCAAAAAATTGCATTTATGAAAATTCCCTTATCATCAAAGACTTTCCTTTGACCTGGTTTTTTCTTTTTTTTTTTTTAAGAGTGAAGGAAATAGTATATTTTTTGAAACTTTCTTAAGTAAAGTATTAGGTTTTAAAAATATATATAGTAAATAGCAAATTTACAATGTAAATAATTTATTCCCTGTGTAAAGAATTATTTACACTGTAAGCAAGGGGTAAATAAATTATTTGCATCTTACATCTATTTACTATGTAAATAAAAATTATTTACATTATAAATAAGAAGATAAATAAATTATTTACATCATAAAATTGCTATTCACTACACATATTTTCAAAAGTTGCTACTTAATACAATTAATTTTAGAAACGTGAAATTTACTATAATTTCCCCTTTTTTCCAAGCAATAGGTCAATTTATGCAAAATTAGGTTGGGAAAGGAGAGAAATAAGCCAAACTAAAAAGAAAATAAAAAGAAGATGAAAGGAAACAATATATTTAAGTTTTAAGTAAATAAATTATAGCATATGTTTTTAAATTGTATACTAAATAGCATGTTATAAGAAATTATGTTCACAATAATAATAAACCAAAAATTCCTTTCTACCTCTCACTCTCCAACTCCTTTACTCTTATCACTAACTAACAAATATTGTATTTACTGGTTATTATGATATTTACTGATATATACATGTATTTCCAAGACTTGTCAGATATCATCAGTCCAACAACATCATTGGTCACTTGTAAATACTATATGTACCATTAGTACTGTATTTACTAATTAATACAATATTTACTAGTAAATACAAATATTTATTAGCGACATCACCGGACACGCTGATATTGACAGCATCATCGGTGGCAGGTAAATACACATATCTACTGTCGATGGTGGGCATCCATATTTACTAGTGATGTTGCTGGACATCACCTACATCGATGACGTCACTAGCGACTAGTAAATACTATAGTTACTGATCATACCTAATTTACTAGAAAAATATATATTTATCGATTAAGTCGCTAATTGCCAATAAATACCATATTTATTGGTAAAAAATGTATGTACCATTAAATATACATATTTATGTGGATTTACTAGAACTATTTTGAGGATGTCACTGGTTCATAAATATTATATTTGCAGGTAAATATGTGTATTTACACGATATTACACAAATCTATCTGAATGAGTTTGACGACATCATCTCCTGGTAAATATTACATGTAAATATATGTATTTATAAGAAAAACACAAATTTACTAGAACATCTCCGACAACATCATCAATGGTAAATACATATATTTACTTAGTAAATATATCAATTTATCAATGTGGACATCATTACCAACTAATAAATACATAACTTTACCAACACCCACACTAACATCGTAAAAAAATTAAGTCAAAAAACAACCATTGAGAAATCACAAATAAATAGTTGTATGCATAGCCTAGCAGTAAATTCACATTTAGTTTCACTAAAAGTTATAGAGTTTAAATCCCCCACCTAAAAATAAAAAAGTCACAAATCAGAATAAATTTCTAAATTTACCAATAACTCCATCATTATCGATGACATTGCTACTGCCAGAAATATATAAAAAAGCACTAAACAAAAGTAAAAGAAAATACAATCATATTTAAATAAAAAATCAAAATCCAATTGAAAAAAAAAGGATCAAAAACCAATTCGAATAAAAACATATCTAAAAACCTAGATTTGAAACAATATGAACAAAAAGAAATTAAAAAACTTAAAATTGAACCAAACAGAGAAAACTCGAGCTCTATTACCAAGTTACTTCTTCAATGACAACGTGTCTTCTTTCCCACTCCACTGCATTCAGACTTTCAGAAATGGAGCTCTCTTGAGAGCATTTCTTGCAACTTTCAAATCTTATTGGAGATGAGCGATGAGGCTGTAAATGTGTATATTTTATAAGGTTAAAATTATTTATTTATGCTTTTATTTTTCATTAAATCCTTTAATTAATAGCATTTTAGTGTTAAACAATATTTTTGTGTCTCAGTATGAAATATGTTTTTATATATGATTTTATTATATTTTTTTTCTTAAGAATGTTTTTAGTAATTTTTAGAAGTATTTTTATGTGTTAAATAATTAGTTTGTGTGAAATAAATTAAAACCGTAAAATTAATATATTTATTTTTATGTGTGTTTTAATTTAGTTTTGTGATTTTAGTATTTACAAATATTTACTTAATTTTAGTAAATTTAGTTTTATAAAATTAATTTCTTTGAGTTTATTTTTTAGGAAATATGAAATCTGGTGGCCAAAACGGAGGAAAATAGTACTAGAAATCTCAAAATTGGTGTCAAAATAAAAATTCAGAGTTAAAATCTAATTAATAAAATCCTGCATTAGCGCTGAAATCTAATTAATAAAATCCTGCATTAGCGCTGACATCATTAGGGTGCTACATGTCTGCCACCATCTCAACAAAGGTATCAGTTGTATGTGGTGACTCACATGTAAAGTGTCATGCTTTTTACTCGTTATCCGTTGATCAAGTCAAGTAATCACATCCAATGGTCTGCATGAGTCAAAATTAGTCAACCTTCTACTTTGACTTCTATCTGAGTCATCCTTTTTGGTCTAAGTAAGCTCATTGATGATCCAGATTACACTAGTTCTGTTTGTCCTCCTGTGGCGATGCGCCAAAAAATAAAGAAAAAACAGCCTACTTTTTCTAGTAAAACACGTGATAAAAAAAGAAGAAAAAACTCACCTACTCTGTAGAATTTCTCTTCCATTATGGTGCCCCTATAGCACCAAAGTCTACCTATAAAAGGAAGCCAAAGTCCCTCATTCTGTACACAATTCATTTTGAGCATAATAAAATTATGCTTACATTTCATTTTTCATATTAATTTTGATTAATTTCACCTTTTCCATCTTCTAAATGTGGTAATTAATTCTGTAGTAACAACAGTTTTATTTATCACAATTGGTGCTTTTAATTCAATGTTTTTATGAAATGTCTCTTAATATATTATTGCTTATAATATTGTCACTTTCGGGTATTTTGTAAAAATAAAATGCATGTTTTAAGGGAAAAATATTTAATTAATCAAATGCTTTAAAAATTTAATTAGAATCAAAATCCATATTAGTAATAAACATATAAAGGATTCTCGACACCTCAACATTTTAATTTTATGTTTTAAACCTTAAAATTTGAAATCGCCAAAAAATAGTCTTCTTTTTAAACTTTATTTTGTTAAACTCACTTACCTCATAAAATATTAAAATTTGTCAACTTTGCCAATTGTAAATTTCACCTCCCTATGGATACGACTGCCACTACCATACTACAAATGACTACATTGAGAGAAACAATTTTGGGTGACACATCAATGAGCACCGATGTTTGGAAAGAAATCATGACAATTAAAAGATTAAGAAAGCTGTGAACATGGAGGCGAGGGTTGGGGAAGCGTTAGTTGGGGAAGCTAGTGTCGACGGGGAAGGAAAACAAAACATGAGAAAGAGGATCAGAATTCTTTTGTCTCGACACGAGTGAAGCAGACGACATGAAAGGTCTAGCTTTGGCTTTGTTAGCCATGGCAAGAGCATAGAGTTATTAGGGGGTTTAGAGTAGAGAGAGAGGAGATACAAAAAAATGAATAATGAAAAAAAAATGAGAAAAAAATATATGTTGGCAGGTTATTTTTGGGGTTTTAACAGCTTGTAAATTATTGATTTATTATAAATATGCTCTTTATTTCAATTTACAAAACTTGTGATTCCTATATGTGCATGTTTCAAACAATTAGATCTAGTTAAAATTATCTTTTTCTGTCTATTTAATTGTTAAAATATAGATACCCACCAGTAAGTTACTTTATTAGTATCTACCAATTTGAAATCTCTTAAAAATTAAAAGGCCAAAATTTAAACAAGGTTAGTAAATGATGTGCCCATTTGGTTTATAGGTTTAAGCATAAAATTTTTAACAAAAGTTCAAATTTTTGTCAGAGAAAATATAGTAAGAAAAAGGTTTGAATTGTAATTTGAACCAATGAAACAAATGACACACAAATATTTTATGCAAATTCATATTTTTTTTTATCGAAAGTAAATTCAAATTTACTAAATAGTAAAAACCCAAAATACCTTGGGCCAGTTTAGCATGCTATGCTATGCTCTTACTTTTGCTATGTTGTGCTTTTGCTGTACTGTGCTGTAGACCAGAAGCAGGTAGGCGTTTGGTAAATTTTTTTTGAGAGCAACTTACAAGAATGCCCCTAAATGCACCACTTTATAAAAAATGTCATCCAATAAACCACTTATCAAAATTGTCCTTTTATTATAAATTGGTGATTTAATAAAAGACCATGTTACCCTTACTCTTGAAATAAAACCTGTCAAGTTCTATCGTGGAACCTGCTAGGTTTCATCATAGAAACTGTAAGGTTCTATCGTGGAACCTGCCTTTAGTCGTCGTAGTGGGGTGCCAGATTATAACTTGTAAGGTTCTAACTACAATCCTACTACATTCTAACATTTTTTTAAAACAAAGAAGCGTCGAACGCATTCGGTTGTGTCGTGGGTGCAGGGTTGTACCAGATTCTAAATTGGAATCTACCATATTGTAATGTATTTTTTGAAACAAAGAAGCACAACTACCTTTGGTCGCCATCGTAAGGTGCTGAAGCCTAATGGAACCCACCAAGTTCCATCCCGGAACCTGTCAAATTCTGTACTAGAACCCACCAAGTTCGAACATAGAACCCGCTAGATTCTGTCCAAGAATTCGCTGAAACTGCTAGATTTCATCCCATAACTCACTAGAACCCGTTAGATTTTAACATGGAACCCACTAGATTCTGTCTAAAAAATTGCTGAAACCACCAGATTCCTTCTCAGAACTACTATGGATACTCACTAGTATTTGCTGTAGATACCAGCTTGGCTATCGACCAGTGAATATTCACATGGTTATAGACCAATAACCGCAAGACCAGCGACATTGCGTCTATCTCTGACACAGAGAAATTGCAAAAATGCACAAAAAAATCACAAAAAGAACAAACAAGACCTAAATAATGTATGTATATTTATGCATATATATATATATGTGGAAAAGAAATTTGGACTGGAATTTAAATGAATTGTAATGCTTTTTAAGAAAATCTTCTTTTTTTTCTCTATAAATTCTTAATTCAAACAGAACTACTAAAACACAAAGACACACCCATAGATCTATGATTGAAAAAAACCAAAACAAACAAAAAAAGAAGAAAATTCAAAGAAAAAGAATTCATAGAATATTATTGTTACATATTGAAGAAGAAAAAACCAAAAAAGAAAAAGAAAAAAACTCCTCGCATCCGTTATTTGACTTATCAAACTCATTAGTACTCGATAACATCCTCGAGAGTGGCTTCGCCTGTGATAGAATGGGATCGAAGATGGAGCATCGGAGCACCAACGGGTGAAGAGGTAGCAGAGTAGCATCATAGTTAGAGGGATTAGATCATGACTTCTCAAATCGGGGACCCCATAGCTGAGAGGCATCGAGGTCCATAGTCGTCGAAGTTGAGATCTAGCCTCAGCTTCAATGGTCGAGATCTAGCCTCAACTTTGACATCGTTGCAAGATCCATTTTCGTCACAATAGAGATTAGAGAGTAGATTTGATCAGCGGCGGTCTGACGAAAATTAATGATGGTTGGGAGTAGAGAGTGACAAAGGCAAAGAGAAAGAGAGGAGAGAGAAAGTAGGGGAAGTTGAGAGAGAGAGAGAGATGAAAGATAGAGAATATTGAGACACAGAGAAAGAGGGAAGAGAGAGTAGGAAAACCTCATAGAAAGAGGGAGAGAGAGAGAGAAGCTGTTTGGCTAAGAAAGACAGGAGAAAGAAAGCCATATAGAGAGAAAAAATTAGGGTTTTAATTCTTGATCATAAATCATAATGGGCAAGATAGTAAATGTATAATTAGAATTTTAAAAAATAAAATCAGAAAGGGGAACAATTTTGAAAAGTCAAAACGACAAGGGCAGTTTTAATAAGTGGTGTTATTTTAGGGGGTATGCCATGTAGTTTTCTCTTTTTTTTTTCAAAGCTGTTGTAGACACTAGAAGCAGAATTGCAGATGTTTGATAAACTTTGTATAAGATTATTCTGGAGATGTAGAATGATGAAAATAATCATACTTTATTAAGCATGTTCATAGTTTTAGTTTTTAATTTTTACATACATAATATTTGTATATTAAAATGCTAAAAAAATATGCTTTTTTATTATTTAATCTATTTTTAGAAAAAATAAATTACTTTCATTATAAAAGATAAATTATATGCCACGTAAAACATATTCAAAAAAGTTACCTTGTAAATTAATTCTAAACTTCCTGTATTGATGCTATTTTAATGTTATAAAAAAGATAGACAAACTGGGAATTATGTATTATTATTAAGGTTAGTTTAGTAATTTTAAATTATGACAGCAAAAGCTGTTAAAAAAAAGCAACGCCTGACTTGTTTCTCAACTTTTCCTACTGGACAGTAGTTTTTAAAAGCAACTTTATAAAAGCAAGTTTTATCAAATACCTTAAACTGCTGCAAGTGGTTACAAAAGTTAAAAACAGCCTCTAAAAAGCAATGCCAAATAGGCTAATTGTTTATAACATTGCTCTAAAAATAAAAACAAATGGCATAACTCTTTTTTATTTTTTATTTTTTTTCCTGGCTATAGAATGACATACCCTGGTTTCATTCATCTTTCTCCCCTCCTCTTCGTCTCTCAAAAGTAAAACAATAAAGCAGCATTGTTGCCGCACCATCATCCAGAGATCTCGCTGGCATGAGATGTCTCACCGAACATTGCTTCGTCACCTAGCAGATCTTCATCACGACTAGAAAATCACAGCCCAAGCCACTGGTGGATGTCGCGAGGATATCATTTTGTTAGCGGCAACATGGACACGCTAATGTCACGGTGATCTCGCTCGGCCTGCCGCAATGAATCACTCTCCTACGACTTATGTTGGTGACTATATGGCCATCTTGTGTAGGAAAAATAAAAAGTTAGACTATATGGCCACCTTGTATATGAAAAATGAAAAGATATCTTGTAGATTATAAAAATAATCTATCACATTACCTTTCAATGATCAACGTCCATGACCGACTGGTCAACTTGTATTTGAAAATGAACATATTACTTTTCGGGGACCTCCAATAACCGGAATTTTCATAAATCCGATCTTTTAAGATTTAATTTTTATAAATACACACATGTTTATTTGTGACATAACTTTACATAAGATATGAATAATCGTATGATATGACTTTTTTAAATATAGCATAAATAAAAACTTTAAAAAATGTGACATAGTATAATTTTCTCTAATCGTTCATGGCAACACAATTTCAATAAAACATATGAAAATTGTGGGGCACAAATCTAAAGCTTTAACATCAGATAACCCACATCAAAGCTTCACTTTTTGAAAGCATTCCTCAAAATTATCCAAGTATTTCCTCATGTCCTTTCATAATTTCTTCTAAAACTAAATATCGTTGTTCCAGCCAAATTATTACAATGTTTTATCTTATAAAATTTAAACCAAAAATTAATTTTTGTTTAGGGTGCTTACATTTAGAAATTGTGGTTAAAACTAAAACTTTGAGCTGAAAACTTTAACATATAAGAGCTTCATATTATAGTTTATTTTTTCTTATTAGTATTATATATGAGAGCTTTAGACTGTATTAAAAAAACTTTTAGTTAGAGCTGATTTTATTAAACACTTTTATTGTTTCAAATATGTTTGCAAATGAGGTATAAATCCTTTTTTTCATCGCAATAACTATTAAGATATTTAAAAAAATAGTTTAAATTAATAGTTTGAATTGTAAATAGTATAAAATTTTTATATATTACAATTAAAAACTAACAATATAATAACTTTCATATTTTATATATAAATTGATAGTTTAAATTATTTTTCTAAACATTTTATACAGCGGATGAAATTCAATTCAAAAAGCCAAAAAGATTTTCGAAAACCTAGAGTAGATTTTTTTGCTACAGGGCAGAGTAAAAGAGACAGTACAGTACTACACCGCAAAAGTGATCACCGGCCTCACCAGGTCGGTGTCAAAGGGTCAGAACCGTCACGCTGGATCGGGGTTGCTTGTCCAGCAGTCTGCCACGTCATCTTCGTAAGATTGGATTTTACAGTACTTCCGTGGACACGTGGTCCTACCATACGGTCCTGCCTCGTGGCCACAATTTGCTTCTGCTACTTATGTAGACTCAACAAATTTAAAATTTAAAAATAAATAAAAAAAAAATCACCAGAAGAAAACACTGGTGACGCGCACTCTATTATTGCTGCTGGAAAAATGTGGGCCCAGACATAGACGATAAGAACTTTCTGCACCAGCTGGAGAGATGACACGTGTTCTGTGAACTGGTCCACACGTGGAAATAGCAGCCCGACGCGCAACCGTTTGGCTTTATTTCGTTTTTTTCGCCGGTCAAAATGATGTACTGGTGTTGCTGTTACTTTGATATTTATGTGGTGTATGTAAAGTAAATTTATACTGTGTTTGAAAGGTGGTGGGAACCAATAGTGAGAATCATTTTTATTGTAGCATATAAAAATTTTATACTGTAATAATTTTTTTTATTGTTACTGTAGCATGTGAGAGCTTTTTACTGTTCATAACTGATTTTGTGGTGGGAACCGCAGTTCCTACCACTTTGCCAAACACCTCCTTAGTTGATATAAGGTAAAGTTTTTATGTGTTATATTAATAAAAAAATTAAAGTATAGTGTAAAATTTTTACTTGTTTAGTATATAGATTTAAAATGATTTAAGCTTGTTTAAGTTATGAAAGTGGTTTAAATTGACGTTTGATTAAGTAATAACTAAGGTTAGTTTAAACGATGAAGTAGGTTTTGAATCAACCAACATACCTAAAATTCGAACTTTATTTCTCTCTTAAGTTCAGTTAGTTTGAACAATTTTCTATGGTGAAAATCACTTATTTTTGTTTTCTTTTCATAAACCATAGTTTTTAAACATCAATTTTCGTTTTCAACTTAATGTGATGTTTTATTTTTGTTTTAAACCTTTACATTCTAAACATCAGTTCAAAATCACCATTTTAACTACACAGTTTAAACCACAATTTAAACCATAAAATTCTAATCCACACCATTTTAAACCCATGCATCAAACAAATTCTTATAAACCTATGCATCAAACGAATCCTTATAAGTTACCATTTTCAGGTCAAAATTTCAGCCATACTTTCACAAACCCCAGTAAGAAACTTTGATATATATGTTCTATTCTAAAAAAAAAAACTTTAATATTTATGTGATGCTCTGTGGTCGTATTTGGATAATTGACGAACTTGATAATAAATTGTTATTTGTTTTGTCAAATTTATCCCTTTATTTGGACTAGAAAGAAAGATATATCAATCTCCAAATACCCTTTTTATTTTTAAAAAATGGTAACAAATACTGCCGTTTAATTTTTTTTTATTCCTTTCAACGAAAAAATATAATAATAATTCCTTCTAAACTTTTTGAGTCATCATCATTCAACGATCAAGTTTTTGAGACATATATAGAAGTTCACAACAGCGAACAGTTTCAGCCTCTCCTTTATTTGTCTTAATTTGATATGAAACTTGAACGTAGCGGAAATAAATAGATCGTGATTCTTATTGGTTTTATGTTTTCTCTGTCTCTTGAATTTCGAAGAACATATCAAGAAAATAAAATGGTTAAATCGCTCTATTTTCTAACTCCAGTCTATATATTAGCTACTTTTTTTGGGTTTTTTTTTTTTTTTTTGAAAGGAACCTATCAGTGTACTTTTCGTTAATAGGAACTAATTGATAATATTTATTTGAGTCCAGCTATGTCTCTTTTCCCTCGTTCTTGAGACAAGAAGAATATGCAAAAGTATGTTGTTTTTTCTTAACTAGATATATTAATATAGAACAATGTTAGGGATATCAATTCTATCTCAATTTTTATCCTAACTCATAAGTTATCATTGATTTATTGGTTGCAGTATATTGATATAACAATTTTTTTAAACACCTACCCATATAAATGTGACAACTTATAAATTGGTATAAAGTTGAGATTAAAGTTGTCTTAATCACAGAACAAGTAAGTTTAGTTTTCTTTTTAGAGTATAGGTGAAATAATAAACAGATGACAAAAAAAAAAATCACAAGTCGCCAAACTGATCCCTTTCTCTATTAAGCATAACATAAAATATACAATAATTCATAGTAAATTCTAGCTAGAAATTTCACCAAACAAGAAAACGAAAGATCAAACCCTTATCAAGGCATAGGTTAAATTAATGTTTTGGAAATTATTTACTATATATATATATAATCTCGTACACTCATTTCAGTAGTGCTAGTACAAAAATTAATCTTTCAGTTATAATCAGATAGACATATTGGATAGACTAATATTCACGAACAAAAGTGTTCTTAGTAATAATACATAGATGAAACATAAAGATCAAACCCAAAAAAAAAAAAAAAAAGAAAAATCTTGAAAATTAGATTTGTGCACCTATGAAGGGACATGTCGTCGAATTTAGGGTTTTCTTGGTCTTGACAAAGACACCACAAAACATTGACTTCCATTTTGCTTTACAACGTTGCGATAGGTCAGTTCAAGCACAAGAGGGTGGTACTTTTGGGACTCCTTGTCTTTGTAGTTCCACCATCACACAATCAATAGAAGGAGGTTTTAGACCAAGAGGAAGTGGCAGCCATGGTTTCACTAAAACATCTCCAATAGCTGCGTCTATGCTTTCTTTCGACTGTTCATAAAAAAAGCAATTACAATTCACAATAAATTAATCTATAGTATATATACAACAAGTAAAAAGAGTAAAACATTAGAGAATTTCCTTGTCATTTCTCAAGCAGTGTAAGAAATCTAAAAATTTGGACAATTTATCTTGATAAAAGAAAGATCAGAATAAACTGGCAAAAAATGTGTAGTAGTGAATGATCCAATAACACATATTTAATATTATGTATCTAAAATTTCAGTTCACTATTGGAATAATCTACTATTGTTGTGACATTCCATGGATGTAAGCTCTTTACTGCTAGAAAATGGGCCATTTCTTCACTTAAGTGAACATATATATGACTAAAACATTCTAACCGTATTTGATGAAAAGACAATGGCTATATATAATGGAACCTGGACTTTGAGTTTCCATTTATAAAATGCCTATTATGTGCTATACTGTTTCAATATCGTTATAGGTTAGTGTTTATTTGTATTTAAAACTTTATCATTTACAATATAAGAGAACAACTGAATTAATTATTAAAAACTACCCACCGGAAGAAAGTCGAAAAGAGGGTGGGCGCCAGCTTGTCCAGTGGTGAGACTACCAATGCCGGGGTCTACTTTATACATGGCATGGGGTGGTGGAATCCCTGGGACCGGTGGAATCGCAAATCTCTGCAGCACAGCCATGAAATTAAACTCGATAAACCATACATACATATCTATATATATATGTTCATTATATATATACATACAGAAAATATAATTACCTATTATATTTATTATAAATAACCTAAGCATTTATGTATATATATATATATGCATGTATATACACGTATGCATTATTCCTTTTCCCAAGAATACTTGTAAGAAATATCTATCTGAAAGGAACCATAGACTGGTGAAAAGGAGACATGAAGAAAGGAGCCAAAATAAAAGAAGTACTACTGTTATTATATGAATTACCGTGGCAGTAGCCAGTGATTGTGGAAAACACGGCGTTCCTGGGGTTAGTGCGTTGGGAACCTACACCCACAAAGAATATCCGAATCTTTAATGACAATGAGCTTTCGGAATTTTTTTTAAACAAAAAAGGTCTGGCGAGCAAATCCATCTATCCACTCTTATTGCACCTCTCATCTGATTTTAAACATTATCAGCGTTCCTAACTTAACATCGTAAATAATTTGAGAATTCCTCTATTGGATTTAAAAAATATATAAATTTTAATATGATTTTAATCAGATTTAATGTCAATAAAAATTCTACTGTAAAAAAGCTCTTAAATAATAACAAATTTAAATGTAAAAGGTTGCAAGTTAAGAGAGAGAATTTACACGCTGATGGGGTGAGTGCCAGTAGGAAGGGTCCGGGTGCGGGGGAGGTGGTGGCCAGGCTGCTTGAGGAGGCGGAGGTGGGGGATTGGGGGCGTGGGGCAAGTGTTTATGGGGCCACACTTGCATGAGGGATTGGTCAACGGTGGGATGGCCCCACACGTGTAAGGGTCTAAAGTGGTGGTGGTGGTACAATGGTGGTACCGCTGCGGGTGGCGGTGGTGTCATAGGAGGAAAGCCTATGGTAGGCGCTACTGCCGGCCACAGGCTCATGTCTCTCTTTCCTGCCGCCACCGTCGACCCATACATTTGCCGCCTCTGGCTCCAGCTTGCCGCTTCCGCCTCACGCGCCAACAAATGTTTCCGATGTGACCGATATTTCTGTACACAACATACGGTGAACATCACTCAATACTAATTCTACATAATTGTACTGAAATGATATTTATAATATATGCAATACCGGTGTGACCTCATGCACTAGAAGGCCTTATAAGCCAGCTAATAAAAATGAAAAAAATGAAAGGCAAAATGAAGCGAATAAATACATTCATACATACATATATCATGTACCTTTGAGGAAGTATGACTTGAAATTTCTTAAAGTTCGAATTTCTATTGAATGACTTTCGTCATAATTTTATGGGGAAAACATGATATGGGAATTATAAACAAAAATATAGTCGGAGACTTTGCGATTCCATGCAAGGAACCTTGAGAGGCATGACACATTTTCTAGACGGAAAAATGAGCTACTATATTCTATGCTATATGCTATAGTGTGTGTGGAAAATAAGTTAAAACTTAAAGTTGAAACTTAAACATTGTGATATGTGAGAGTTTTATATTATAATAAACCCTGTAAAAGCTTTATATTATAATAAGTTAGAAATTAAAGTTTCAACGAGCTTCTTAAACAAAGAAATAAGTATATATAAAGCACATTTTCTAGCTAGTCTATCCGTGTTTCAATGAATTCATAAGCTAAAACGATAGAAAACTTGTAAACAAATGAGTCTTTAAGAAAACTTATGAACAAATGAGCCTTTCTTATTTTAAATTTCACGCCAGATTTTTCACTTGCTTATATTGGCCCATTGTAAGAAGATATCCAAGAAAAAGAAGAGGAAAAAAAGAAGAAAAAAAAAAAAACTAAACACTCGAGCAAAAGAGAGAGTTTTTATTGTACTTGGAGGTGACTAGCAATGTTATGGCGAGTGAGACAATCAATTCCCATAATCTCTAAAATCCGTGAAGGCACTGCCTTATCCACCCCTAATTGCTCCACTGCCTGTACGAACCTCCTGTGAAGTTCTGGCGTCCAATCCACCTACACGCAATTCAAGAACACCAAAAAAAAAAAAAAAAACCATTACTAACTCTCATTTCTTCGAATTAACCAAGTTAGATAAATATGAATCCTTTCTCCAATCAGAAATATGGGTTTTCCCAGTTTTCTCTATCTCTTCCTATTCACGTGATTTATCATTTGTTCACCTCAAAAATTTTTGTGAGGACCCCAATAATGTTATAGAGAGTTTTTTCAGAATAATACTTGAAATAATTGTTAATACTATCGTGTGTTGGCCACGAGCGACCAAAAAAAGGCCCTTAAACCTAATTGTATCATTATAAATATATGGATAACCTTGTAATAATAAATCAATCTATTAATTATTTACCTTCACTTTTCTTTTCCCTTGAGAATTCTTCGACTGTGCTGTGGACGAAGCCGATGTCTTTTTTCCTCCTTTTTCGCCTTCTTTCGTTGCCGCCGTCGTCGATATCGGATTCTGCATCGTTACGGTACTACTCTCTTCATTTTTACTACTAGATGGACTCGAACTCGATCCCAACCCTGAACCCAAAATCTTATCATCCTCTTTCTTCACGTTGATACTATCATCTGTTGATTTTTCTACCGATGCTGATGTGTTCACGTCTGAGTACTCCTCGCCGCCGCTCAGAGAAAATTCGGCGAGGATCTCCGGGTCCATCTCCAAGTCAGGCAAGACATCGCCGTCGTTGATGCCGACGAAAAGGTCATCGAAATCGATGCTATCGAGAAGGTTCGAGTCGGCAAAGTCCGGGAATCCATCGCAGCCGCCACTGCCGTTAATCGGGAAATTGCTCTCCACCTCTCCTTGCTTTTCATCTCTGGTGGTGTCCCTCAATGGTGACACAGCAAGCATTACAACACAAGCACAAACTACAATAGAAATAATAATTAGTATTACACTACTATGATCAAGTTGTGTGTGTGTGTGTGTATATATATATATAATTCTTATATATTACTGTTGTACTTGATCAAGAAGAAGTGTGTTTGAAATGGGAAAGATTTTTCCGGTGGAATTGGACGGAGAGAATATTGGAGCAGAATAAGAAAAGGGGACAAATTGGGGTGTTGTTATAATGGCGTTAGAGTGCTTGTGACGCATTTTTTTTTTTTTTTCTTAATAGCTTTGCAGGTATAAGTGGGACTATGCGAAGGGATTGAATCTCAACCACAATATGTGTTGAGATCTCTCAGAGTATTTTGTTTTTATGTTATTGTTTTTGTTTGGGAGTGACCGATTATATAATTTCTCTTTCCCGGTAGTACAGTTTGTTATATTCGATTTGTGGATGACCTTTTTTTGAATGTTTGAAAATCAGAGAAAGGGGGCTCGTCAGTTATTTTATTTTTCCCTTTGGAAAAATGTAGCTTGTTGTAAAGGAGGAGAGAGAAAGAGAGAGAAAAGTACTGTTGGTGTCAGTGAGTGGGGCTGGATTGGAAATGGATTGATTTATTTCATTTCATGTACATCTGTTGGGAAGAAGAAAAACAAAAGAAAGCAAGTGATATGTATTCGTGTGGGTGAACCAATTGACCTTTGTATTGTTCCAAGTGACAGATTATATGCATCATTTTTCTTCTTTTCCCACTCGTTATAAACTGATAATTTTGGTGGTCAATTAAGGGTAGCTCCGTTTGTGTTCAGGCAAATATTTTCGAACCATGTAAATCTTTCTCTTTTTTGTGTTTATATTTGATTTATGCTTCAATTTATATGAGAAAAATTATATCTTATGTCACTTTTTCCCCCCTATATTTTATGCCATTGAAAAGAAAACTTGAAAAATGTTATACGACTTGTTCTTATGCCATTTTTTTTTTTTTTCTCATCTCTTTCCTTTTTGGTTTTCCCTTTCTCCCCCTGTTTCTTACTCTCTCTCTTGCTTCCCCCTTTGGTGGTCGAGATCTGCTCATCATCGTCGCTATCACTATCGCGTGGAGCAATCATCGTCGCTGCCATCTGTCGCCATCACATGAAGCAAGACGTCAATCACTGGAGTCGTGCGGAGACTTCTACTCTGAGCCTTAGTCACCGCTCAAGGCTTCTATTTTTGTCATCGTCGTCTTCCCAGTCCGAGCCTCACATTGCCATCTCCGGTCTCATTCAAGTCTGAGCTACTCATGTCTGTTCAGATCTGAAGACGAGTGCGGTAGAGCGTCGACGACAACAGAGCTAGCCGATCTCTTCCCATGAGAAAATCAATCGTCGGAGTCATCGTCTTCATATTTTTACCTGTTCCTTCGTCGATTTGCCCAACACTGTTGCTTGGAGCAAGCTTCCGATCGCCATAGTTGTTGTTATTGTAATTGTTGTTGTGGTGGTGCTAAATTTGTGGTATAAAAACTTTTCAAATTTTAGGCATTCTATAAATAAAATTTGAATGTAAAAAAAAAAAAAAAAGCACTTTTGTGAATTGTCCATTTATTATTTCTGTTGTGTGAATGTAGGGTGTGCCCGGGTTCATGTTACATTCGTGGGCTCTTAAAATTTGTTTCTTTTGGTTGATTTGAAATGTCAAGTCAACTGTATTTGTAAAAGAAGATAAGCACTAAAGAAACATAAGGGTGTTTGGAAGGTAGTGGGAACCAGTGGTGAGAACCACTTTTACTGTAACATATAAGACTTTATACTGTAGCAATTTTTTTTATTGTTACTGTAGTATGTGAGAGCTTTTTACTGTTCATAACTGATTTTGTGGTGGGAACCGCAGTTTCCACCACTTTGCCAAACACCCCCATAGTGGGTAAACCATTTGAAGGAACATAGGATGGGCTTTCCTACCAACAATTTTTGTGGAAATTGGTTATGTATGTTACACATTTGTAGACCGTTTTATAACAAACTATTGTTAAATATTTCCCCTTCAAGTTCGTTGGTGCTTAACTAGGCTCAAATATTGTCGTTGAATGTCCCAAAGATTCAACTACCCCTGATTTACATCGATACAAATGTTAACTGCGTTTTTAAACGTCGTCATTCTTCCCTAGTTTTGTACTTATGTTTTCTAATCTGGGTGCTTGTGTTAATTTCATCTTTTGAATGGACTCTTTGTGGAAAATTATATATATACCCAACAAGATTATGGCACGATAGGCTTAATATTTACACAAACACGACATGATTAATAAATGTGTTAAAAACTCAAACATGAACACAAAACGTGTAAAAAGAATGAAAGAAATGGGCCAAAATGTGTAAGGAATAAAAATAAATAGGCCATAGTTTAAAATATTTTAATAAATAGACCATCTAAATATAAATAATGATTTACCAATTAGGTAAATTATAAAACTAACCTAAATTGAAAACCCAAGGAAACATCTCTTCTCCTCCTCGTCATCCTCTCTCTCCTTCTTTGTCCCAGACATTGACGTTATTTCTCTCTTCCTCCCTATTTTAGATCACTTGGTTTTTTTCATCGCTTTGAACTCTCAATCTTTTAAACTTCCATGTATTTGTCTTTGAGTTATGAAAATAATACTGCTTGGATTGCACAAACAAAGCAACAAACTTGATTAATTGAAAATGAGATAAAAAAAAAAGATGATAGAGAAACAGAGTATACACTGTCTTCGAACTGTTAAGATCGCAACAAAAAAAACTTGCAACAACAGTGTTAGATCATGATCTCTAGAGGCAGGTAGCCCGAGATCTCTGATAGGCCTTGTGATCTCTATTGAGAATTAGACGACCTAATTCTATCGAGAGCAAATATGTTGGAAAAAAAAAACGCACGAAATTTATGATAGTTTATCCTCAATATAAGAGCTACGTCTATTTTCAGCTACCGTACAAATTTACTAAATGATGAAGAAGCTTACAAGAGAAAAATTACGCACCATTCTCTTTAAGTTTTTCTCTAACCTCTTTCTATGAGTTGCACAAATAAAGCCTAATATATATTATTTATAGGAGTACACAAAAGAAGAAGTCAATTTTCCAAAATTAAAACTGGATTCGTAACTGGACATCATAACCTCAGTTTTCAAAGCCACGATGCTAGCCCCTGCTCTGCGCTACGGAAATCCTCAACCCAAAGCCGTGGCATCCAAGCCTAACGCCGCAACGCCAAGCTCATTATGACAAGGAATATTGAGCATTGCGTATGCAACCGCACTACATTCTCAACAATCTCTATACGGAGTGATTAAATATAGAGCATTAAATTAGGTTCTACATTTCTTAACAATCTCTAACAGCCTCATGCAATCTCTAGCGGAAGGGCGACTAAAGACTTTGACATGACATGACTTGCAATCTCCGACGAGCTTGTAGTTTTTGGCAACATAGGGAGAATAGATTGGAGGAGAGAGAGATTAGGAGGACAGAGCATTGTCAGGTGGGGGTAGGGAGAAAGAGATGTTGTCTAAGGAAAAAGTCAAAGAAAGAGAAAGTAAACTTTGTTGGGGTAAAAAAGTAAAATTAATATCTTCAATTTTGGAAATGGCTTATTATTTTTACACATTGGTAAATAGGCTATTTACTACTAATTTTATAAGTTGGTTTATTTGCTACAATTTCCTAAATGTATATGACTCGGGTAACCCGACACAGAACGTGAACATGTTTATTGAATGGGTTGTGAAGGTTGGCACGACAAAAGCTTGTTTATAAGACACAACACAACTAGCTGAAAAATTTTCAGGTTTTTTTTTTAGAATTCAAAAGAGAAATTAATTGACTACTAGTTATAAATTATAGATAAATCAAGCAAGTGTAATAACAAGAATATAAATTTTCCAAATATGAATAATTAACAAAAACACAAAAATACTTAAACACTAAGCATATAAATGATACTATTAGGTATATATACAAATGTGTTAAGCATGAAAAATGGGTCAGTATGAATCCAATTCGTTTATTTTCATGCTATTTGTGTTAATCCATTTATGAATCAAATAATAAATGTACGGCAAAAACCTATTTATATCTCTTGTCATTTATTCGTCATGCTATCACGCCATGTTTGGAATTGTCGGCCCCATCAATCTATATGGTTCTAGAATAACCCATACACTTTTACAGGCCTCCAACATTTCTTTATAATGACAACAGGGGAAAGAATAGGATCGAATGAGACTTAGTGGGTGTTTGGAAGGGTGGTGGGAACCACTTTTACTGTAGCATGTGAGAGCTTTACACTGTTCATAACTGAGTTTGTGGTGAGAACTGAGTGGTGAGAACCACTTCCAAACACCCTATTAAATTTGGCAATGCGTGTTTTCTGTCCCGCATTATATGCAAAATCCAAAGTTGCTTCAACAACAGTATATTGTATATACGTATATGTTATATGTAGGGCATGTTTACCAAATCGTAAAAGAATATAAGGAAAAAGGTAATAGAATTGGAAAGTAAAGTAAAGTAAAGTAATAATAGTGGGGATCATTTATTTTTTTTTTTTTGTAATATTTTCTTATCTTTTTTATGTAGGGATGGCAACTCGTGTCGGCAGGTCGGGTTCGAGTCAATTTTATATAAACTAGCTTGACACTAACCCAATCTATGACTCAAACGAGTTAAGAAATCTCAACATTAATATGATCTGTTTTGACACGGATTGACACAAACACAAACTTACTAATTTGTTCCTTATGCAACTCATGAAATGCCAATGACTTGTAGCCCGCAAATGACACGTAGCAACTTGCACTAACCCGTGACATTTTTTAGCTTTGAATGTATACTAATGTAACATAAAAATAAATATAAAACAAATTTTCTCAAAATCAAATGAGTTCTATACACAACATCAAAAATTTGTCCTACAATTTTTAAAAACATCTTACAAAATAACAAGTCCAACACTAACAAAATAACAAGTCTAATAGAATAACAAGTCCAACAAAATAAAAAAGCCTTAAGTGATTAAGCTAAAATCACTTTATTACTATTCATGAGTTAAAATCAATTTAATTCAAAGCATGGTATAAGATTAAGTGAGCTACGTTTTTGTCTTATGGGTATATTTGATAATATAAAAAATATTTTAAAAATATTTAAATAATTAATTGTGGGTCAGATAAGTCATTTTAGTATTATATGGGTTGACTCAAGTATGACCCGTGTTTGAACTGGTTAGTTTCGGCTTAACACTGAAATTATAGATGATTAATTTTTTGACTCTAACCCGTAAAAAAGCGTATCCAGTGCATGTTGTATCGTTGTATCATAAACCATATTGCCTGTCCTAATTTGATGGTGCAATAGGGAACATTTTTATTCCCTTTCTAGTTTTTACTTACTTAAGAATAGGGATCTTGTTTAATGTAATTACAAAAATATCCTTTTAACATAACTAGTAAACATTAAATAATAATATTTAAATTTAAACATCTAAGTAAATATGAAATTCATTTTTTTTTATAAGAAATCAATACTAAAGAGTACGAGAGGATTGATATTTTCTTTTTTCATTCTTTCTATAATGTGGAGCCCACAAAACTCTTCTTTTTTATTTTGTAAGTAAACATATTATTTAAAGGGAAAAAAATCATTCATTACTTTCTCTTTCTTTCTGTTGCAAAATAAACGTATTCCTAATCATGTATACATTTTGACTACAAGAAGAGAAATTTTGCATTAAATTATTATAGGTTTATAAGTTTTCTCTCTTTCTTTCTTTTTTTTTTTTTGGAAGGTGTAAATTTTCTCGAGTACATAAGATTTAACAAAAAATAATAATAATAATACGCATGTTACGGAGATCAGAGAGGCAAAAGTCGTTATTTAGTAATTAAAACAGTGAATTTTTATTTTGACATACTATTTTTTAAATTTTGTTTTTAACAGCTTAATACTTGGCATCAGAATCGATGATTGATTTCTAAAAATTAACGTAAATAATCACGTTATTATCGCATAGTAAGTTAAAATTTGATATAAATAGTTATAATAAGTGAAAAATGTTCTAAATTTTGATGGGTTCGAGAGCAGCGTGGAGAACATTTTGTATATTTTTATTACACTTCAAGATTTATAGTTACTTACGTTAAATTTCAAAAATCTTTTATTAGTTTCAATAACTAAAATTTAAAAAAACAAAACAAAACAAAACAAAAATTGAAAGAATAACCGGCCAAAACTAAAAGTTTTGAGACCAAAATATTATTACGTTCATAGTTAGAAAAGCAGAGTCTTGTTTGTTTTTGTTCTCAAAATTTTTAAAAATATATTTACATGTTTTTTAAAACAAAAATTTTAAAAACACTTTTAATATAATTTTTAAAAAAATTTATTTTTTAAAATAAAAATATTTATACTTATTTTAAAAATAATATGAAACGACTTAGAGCGCCGAAAACTCAATGAATAAGCTGTAAGTTACTGTATCTAAAAAAAAAGTTAATATATTGTCATATATGGGAAAGGGGACTAGACTTCAGATCACTTTTTACCGGGTCTGCCTTGTCTTTGTCTTTTCCTATAATTGTAGTTGCGTCCTTTTCACCAGTACAGTTGTCTCTTTGGTCGTGTAATCTTCTCAAGATCGACTGAGGAAATAAGACAAAGGATGTGTCTCAAGTTATGAGTGAATATCTCAGAAAAGTTGTGTTTCTAGAGATACAATTTCTTTTTTGCAGATTAATGTATGAATAATAAATTTATATTAATTTAAAGAATAAACAGAAAATTAAAATAAGTTAGGGTTATTATAAAAAAATCTCCCTCATATTTTAATATATTTTTGTCGTTAAAGACTTAGAAATAAATGTAAAATCATTGGAAGGAATTTCTGTCAAATTTGAAATTTACTTCACAAAATCTCCCCGTATAATTGGTTAGGTAGAAATTGAGAAAATGTTTATTTTTTTCTCCTTTTACCTTCCTAGTACTTGACATTGTGATGTAGATTAGGATATATAAATTAGTTTTAATATTTAAATTTGATTTTAGGATTATGCTTATCTATTTTAATACTTTTAAGTTCATTTGTCTGTCTCGTTGTTAGTAGAGGATTAAGATTTCATTAGCTTAGTAGTTGTCATTTTTATTCAGAATTAATTTTTGATAAATACCGAGTTTTTTCTTCCTTCTTGCGTTCTTGTTATATAAATCTTATCTCGGTTCTGCATCACATTTTTCCAACGTTAGAAGACCTGCATATTCCTGAATATACCTGCATATACATAACTATAATATGGTCTTAATGATTTGTTTTGAGATGTGAAAACTAGTAGAATATTGGAGTTAATATACGGAGTTCTATAAATACAACCTCTCATGTTCATATCTCAATAAATAATGTTCAATTTAGCCAAAACTGAGTGACCACAAACAAAATGACAGCTTATTGAAAAGATTGACAGAACCTGGATGTGTGTGTGTGTGACGGAGAAAAAATGTACAATTATTTTTCGGTTGTAATTATGTAAAGTCCTTTGGTAACGAATAATTGACCTTATCGGTTCTTGGTTTGAATCATGTTAGTTTAAATTTTTTAAGTATAAACAGAAAAAATTCTAGTTTAAGTGGTAATTTGAATTAGTGTTTGGATGTGTAGTTAAAGTAGTAATTTGAACAAAAAGCATGTAAAAATTATTTAATCCAAGAATAAATATGAAATATGTAAAAAGAAGTTATTTAATTAAAAATAATATGAAATAATAGTGTTAAATTATAAATATAAATACATAAGAGTAAAATTACTATTTAATATTGGTTCAAATGTTAAAATAGAATAAGGTTTGAACTTTAAATTAGATAGTTCAACTTAATTAAACCGTTAATTTAGTTCGAATTATATGTTTTATCAAATATAAATTTACACTATATAATGGTCATTTTGAATTGAACTGGACTAAACATATAGACGAATATATTTTGGGTCCCAATCATTGAGTTTGGAGACTCACGCTGTCAATTATGTCATCTGAAATAAGCATGACGTGATTTTTTTGTCAACCACATGTAATCCATAGATTTTTTCCAAATAAAATAGACCCAAGAAATTCTATATTATTTTTTTCTCCTCGAAATATTTGTAGGTTACATAATTTCTCACATGAATAAATTATACCCATACACCTTGAAGTTATTATTATCTTTTACATGCTACATCTTAAATTTTTAATTTTAGCATTTTTAGGACTTTAAACTTCAAAAACCTTGACAACACAGTCCAATCAATATTAACATCAACTAATAGACGATAACTATAATTTGAAATTCTAAAATCTAAAAAGTTCGAATCCAACTTCTTAATCAACAAAAAATTTAAGGTCTCTTTGTGAAAAAATCTTAGCTAATTTTTGTCTATTATAGCTATTTAAGTATAGTGGCCTATTTTAAGTGATCTATTTATGAAAAGCCCATAAGTTATTAACCAGATATTGGTTTAATGAGTAAAAAATTATAATACGTGACTAAATTATTATTATGAAATTAAAATTTAACCTAATATTTAGAATATCTTAAAAATATCTTTAATGACATAGTAATTATCTTAATGATATTCTATATTGTTCAATATAATTATATAGTAATAATTTTAACGATATCATTTTGAGACATTTATAGAATTTTTACAAACTGAAGTTATATTTCAATTCAATAAACATAACTAAGCCAATTGTCTCATTAATCCCTCAATGAGTAGATACTCACTCTCTCAACTTTCTCTTTTCCTAATCAAGAAGAGAAAGAACTCATTGAAGAACTAAGGTAATTTGATTGAGGAAGACAATAACAATTTTTCTATCATCATAATAATTTCATACAAGAGTTGATAGTTTCTTCTGTGGATATAGATATTTATTCCTTAATTCAATTTCTTGATAATTCGGCATTATAAAATCCTGGGACTATGATATTGATATTCTAGGGTTCTACAGAATTAAGAATGTTTGGATTAAAATTTTCTAACAATTGACATCAGAGCGATAATCATGTTAGATTATCATATTAATACAACAATTATATTATGGTTATTTAAATATAGTGGGTTGTTTAAGTGATCTATTTATGAAAAGCTTATAGGCTACTAACAGGTATGGGTTTTGTGAGTGAATACCTAATACTGACTTAACTAGGTTTTATGAGATCCTAATAGAAAAATATATAAAGGCTTCATAGGTTATGGTCCCCAAGACACAAAATCATTCTCTTAGCATTCTACTCTCCCCATCAAGAAGAGAAGGAACCCATTGAAGAACTAAGGTGATTTAATCAAGGAAGACAACAGCCAATTCATTTATCATCATAGTAATTCCAAACAAGAGTTGATAGTTTCTTCCATGGATACAAATATTTATTCATTATTTCAATTTCTTGATAATCTAAAATGATATGATTTTAAAACTATAATATTAATACTATAAGGTTCTACAGAATTAAGAATGTTTAGATCAATTAACGCACATATGTTATGCATACAGTGAACACATGCTTTAGATCATGAACTTAAAAAACATCTAGAGAACCACACAAATACAAGATACTCAAATAAAAACTTAGCTAGTACGGAAGGTGGCTCCTGTCAAACAATAATACATATTTTACGCATCTTCCGATAATAAATTAACCGTTAAACCCATGGTGTTGTTCTTCGCTTGAAAAAATCATTGGCTACAGCCCACAGTACTTGTATAATTTCTTCTGGGTTGGTCTGTCTCCGTCCAGTTTAATTTCATCTTCCAATTTGTTGCACTCGTTGTCATACAGGAATACGACCGCACGCGTTTACTTTGACTGAAAATTAGTGGAAAAATATGCAGTATATATGAAGATATCAACTAGAAGTGAAAAGAGAGAGAGAGAGTAAAGAATATTATTCTCAATTTGATTAGTATGAAAAATGAAAAAAAAACTAACAACAAATCTTTTTTTTTTTTTTTTTAATTTCTGAAATGGAGATTTCATTGAAGAAACAACGTGGATTTAAACGTGAAACGTTCCACCTTGCGGTACAAGATGTAATTTTCAATGGAGACCAGTTTTACTAGTATAATCTAGAGTGGGTTTGGCAACATAGTTAAAACTAAAAGTTAGAACTGTTTTACTATAGCATGTGACAGCTTTATACCGTAGCCTATTTTTGCTTTATACTATAATATTTGAAAGCTTTATAATGTAGCACTTGAAACGACATTTTCTTAACGACGTTGCTAAACGCTCTCTTCATAACTTTCAAAGGATATTAACAGATTGTTTGGCTGAGTGGTGGGATTCCCATTACAAACTCAGATATGAATAGTGTAAAGCTCTCACATACTACAATAACAATAAAAAAAAATTGCCACAGTGTAAAGCTCTCACATGTAATAGCAAAAGTGGTTCTAACCAACGGTTTTCACCACCCTTTTAAACACTCTTGTCAAAGGCCCCAAAAAGAGAAGTACCTTGGTACACAAAAAACAAACTCTCATAAAATTCTTTTGACAAATCTCTATAATTGATGGAGTACATAATCGATTAAGAATCACGACGCTATAGCACAAAGGCCATAACCGACACTATACACACACAACACTACAAAGAGCAAACTCTTGCAGATTAAACACACAAATACAACTGAAAGCTGAAGAGACCATCTCTATTATTGCATTAGTAATATTGAAATATAATAACAACGAAAAGAAAGGAAAGCAAAAACACCACAAAGGAAACAACCACGCCTAGTTTGTCCAAAAATTTGATTATAACTGGTTTTTGTAACTAGTTTTGTTACCATTATATGTATGTTCGTGCTCTATATGTGTGTGTGTGTAAGTTAGCCTATATGTAATGGCATATAGGAAACTAGAAACTAGAAAATTAGTACCATCATCAACTTGGTCCATATGGATAAATATTATGAGGGTCCATTATAGAGGTTTTCATCTTTCAAATTGACGATTTTATGATTAGGCATTAAAGTGAGAAAATAACAGGGAGGGGGCATACTGTCACTTAGCACCCACTGGTCCTGGGTTCACATGAATAGTATGCATATGTTACAAAATGGGTCCTCAAAAATAACAATAATTGTTTCTTGGTGGTGATTATTACGTTGCATATAGGAATCTAATCTTCGCTATCAACGGGTCATTTTCAAAGGAGAGAGGTCCCCTCGAAACACACACCCCATTTGAAAAATCCAAAAAATTTCTACTCACGGCTTTCACTACCTTTCAATAATTCATCAAACTCAAATTGAAAATTAATTTCGTCATGTATATGGAACATATATTACCCAATCGATGAATTCCTTCTGATGAGCAACTATTAATTACGTTTGTTGTAAGCTGTAACGGTGAAGTAATACTAGCAAAAAAAAAAAAAAAAACGTTGTAACGGTGAAGTAAATCAGACAGTCAGATAGTAAAACGCTTTATAGCCGATTAAGATCCAATGCGGGAAAGGAAAAAAAAAAAAAAATCCAAAACATCTCTAGTATTTTGTCTAAATACTACTACTTTTACATTTTTTTTTTGTAAATGTCTAAAATATCTTTTTATTGAGAAATTGTTCAAAATAACATATTTTATTAAATAATTAGTAAATCATATCATAAGTTTTTCAAAAGTTAAGGAAATAGCATATTGTGGATTTACTAGACAAATACTCAAAAACCCCAAAACACCCTTTTTCGCTCTCTTCTTCCCATGTGCATCTCTCTTTCTCTCTCTACACTAGCCAAGGCCGCCGCCTCTTCTCCGACACCGTCACCACCTCTTAGCCTTCTCTCTCCTCCCCTACGTCCTCTAGTTTCTCTCTCTCCCAACATGTCACGAACTCAAACCCAAATGGTGGCATGGTGGTTTAATTAAAACAAAATAAACAGGTTTAATCTAAGCTTGCTGCTTATTTAATTAAACATTTGAGAAAATCATTTTAGGTAATTTATGAAAATAGAATAAATTTGAACTTTTTTAAAACATCACCAATCCTTGATACTTAACCAATAAAATTCCTTAAATAACCTCAGAAAAATAAATTTAAAATCATGAGGTCCGTTAAAAAGCATTTTGGGCCTCATCGGATCCCACAAGGTCCACACACAGTACAGACATATAAAATTACACAAACTACATTCCATATTCCTACATACCTTGGAAAAATAAAAACGGTTAAGCCAAACATCTCACGATCTATGTGAGAATATCAACAGCGTCTTACTCGGTGGCACACTACGAATCACCTAGAGGGGGAAAAATATAAAACAAAAAGTAAAATCATGAGCGAAAAACTTAGTAGGACTTGGGCTTAAAAAAATCTTTTATTAAAATTAAAATAAATGAATTTAATACAATTATGAAAACGTTAAATAATTTAACAAAATCATACTTACTTCTTACCATTTGAAATTATCAGAATTCATCATAATTGATTAATCCAAATTTGTGCTTACTGTTCATCAGCTATAATTATCTCGAATCATACAATATCATACTTTATGTGCAAAGCGTACAAATCACCACCAAAGTGGCCCAACTGGGTTTCAGGACCTGCTCCCAAGATTGCTCTCTAAACGACCCGATCTCTGTGTGGTATCATGCACTATCATATTATTCCAAATGGGGTTCTGTGTCTATTTGGTGTCCATCATCATTTAATTATATAAATCTCCAAGTATTCTTTTACAGAGCTACCATTTACAGTCATTATGAATCATACATTATCATAATTTAATACCATCATTTATTATCATAAACCATTATCATAATTCATTATCGTCATTCATTAGCCTCATATATGATATCTATTGGATATAAATAAAAACAAACAACTTGTTTTCTTAAAAAAAACGTCCCAGGGGTATAGAGAGGCAAAAACTCGTTTTTAAAGTCATGGCTATTGAAAAGAAAAGTCTAGAGTCCTACCTTATTTCCTAGCACTGTTCATGCTTACATCTCGAGTCTCTGTTCTGCTAAGCGTTACCTCCTCGGAACCGCAAGCAACCTTAGACATAGACTAAACACGTTAATCTCTAAACATTGACATATTTCACTACTATGCTATTCATGGTTCCTTAGTGTGCCTTTAGACTAAAAATGATCATATATGAAATCTTCATCTCATTAGTCTTGTTGAACATAGAATCATATTCTTTTTAAAGCATTTCTAAATCTTAAAACAATGAAAAATAACGGGCAAAAATGCCACTTCAAGATGCACAGTTGGCTTGTCGACCATCTGGGTTTGGCATGCTGGACCATCTAAGTTTAGCCTGCTAACCATACAAGTCCAGCCTGCCAAACTTGTGCAGTGCAGTCGACTACATTATACAAACACGATCGACCGCGTGCTCGTGATGTCCTAGTCCACCACATTACACTGTGCACGATCAACCGCATTATCGCGAGTAGTATGCTCTGCTTCGTGCGTCCGAGTTCCAATCTGACTTAAATCCAATTTAAACTAGTCCAAATGCAATCTAAACATATTCAAATGATTTATAAACAAGAATTAAAGCTTACAAACTTAATTTCAACCACATGCAATCATCATTTCATTATTCTTCATGTATTGTTACATAAAATTCTAAAAATGAACAAAAAAATGTAAGAGCTAACTTTGATTCGTTTATAATCCAAATAAATCATGAACGCATAATGGAATTAATTCTACAAACTTAGATTTCAAGTTGTTTATGACTATCTTAAATCAGATCATAGCATGCATGCATGCATGAACTTGTTCAATCAATGCTCAAAGAAAAGCTATTCTGGCTGGAGTTAAAACCAGACTTTATGAGCTTGAGTTTGATCTTCATAATCAAAATTAAGAAGCTTAATTCATGGGTTTAAGTGGTCAAGGCCAATCTATCACGCCTTGGAGTACGGGTAGTAACATGACGGCTTAATTAAGTTTATTAAACTAGATTTTTTATTAAAATCACCAAATTAATGATATTGGGTTACTTTGGAAAAGGTGATGATTTAAAACCCCCTTTTCTCTCTTTTTTTTTTTTTTTTTTTTAAATAACGTTATTATAAAACAATAAATTATGAAATAAAATAATGACGACAAATAAATAAATATAAGCAGGGCCCCATCGAACCCACATCAGTGCGCACACATATGGTGTCGACAATAACAAATTACAACCACAGTCCAGTATGAGAGATAAAAATTTAAGTGTTGTATGCCTTGATTTAAATGACAAAACGGCCTAAACAATATTTCTATGACTCACCAGTTCATCCTGATGCTTATATGTCAGTCTAAGCCATCTTCCACCTAGGGGGAGGTTTTAAAAACAGATAAAGAAAATATGAGCGGAAGGCTCAGTAGGAGTAGGTTTCAAAAACAATAATTCTAAAAGAAATTTTCATACTTGAAAGTAATTTTCTAATATTTCAGAAAGACAAATAAAACATATATTAAATTCACTTTTACCTTTTTGAAATTAGTACTCATCTGTGAAATTCTTTCATTGATTTGTAAGTTGGCAAAGCCATAATGTCACCACCGTAGTGGCCCAGTTGGGTTTCAGGACCTGCCCCAAGGTCATACACTACACGATCCGATATCTGAGTATGGCAACATGCCCTTCTATGCATTTCTATAATAATTCAAATCTCATATTTACCAAGTTTATTCATTTACATTTTTTGTACGGTTCAATATTAATATAACCTCGTCCATTAGTTTATGACTACAACTGGTAAAAATCTTTTTCAATCGTTTCTTTAAAAACATTTTGAAAGAAATCATTTTAAGGCAAAAGCCCTTTTGTCATTCATTGAAAACATTTTGAAAGAATCCATTTTTAAGGCTAAAACCATTTTAAGATCTGGCTACCAAAGAAAGGGGTAGGAGTCCTACCTCGATATCCTATACTGATGCTTAACACTGCAGTTGCAACCCACTTTACGTAAGCTCTACAAAACCATGAACAACCTTAAATAGAGACTAAGTTTAGTAATATCTAACTTAGACTTATCTTACTTCACTACACGACTCTATGGTGTCTAAGTGTGCAATTTATGCTTTAAACAGTGAAAACTGGTAAAAAACATCAATTTCCACAAAAATCTGGTAGGCCTACTGGACTTCCCAGACCAGCCTACCGAACTTTACAATCGTACAGGTCCGGCCCGTCAAACTGATTCTAGGTTTTGCTCACCGAACGTATGAGTCCAACCTTCTGGACTTATGAGTCTGGCCTGCCGATGCTCAACCATCAGCATGCCGAATTGAAAAAGTCTGGAAAGTTCCAAACTCGGGCCTTGGCTTCCCTGAGCCCAAATCTCATTTTTACCCATTTTTCTCAATTCCTGGGCATAGAAAACGTTAATAGATGATGGAAAAACATAATTAAACACTTTAAAACAACTTTAAACAAGATTTGCATAGAAAATTTCAATAAAATCCAAAAATAGGAAAAATGAAGAAAAATAGAAAAACTTGATTTAAATCTATTTCTCATCTATCAAGCCTAGTTTCTAGATGTTTTGAGGTTCTATAACTTGGGTTCAAGGTCTCCTAAGTTCACAAAACTCGGCTTGCAACATTATGGAAATCTCAAAATAAGATTTAAAGTTTTAGAAAAACGAATCTAACCTTCAATCCGAGCTTTGATTTGCATTTGTGGACATTAAATCTTGCTTCCTAGCTCCCAATTCATTGAAAACCAAAGCTTAAATTCAAAATTTGAATTTGAGAGAGAGGGAGGAGAGAGAGAGCAGCGAATGAAAGGAGAGAAAGAGAGAGGGAGAGAGCTGGAAATGAGAGAGAACTATACATAGAGTGAATGAAAGAGAGAGAAAAAGAGAGAGGGTTTAAATAAAGGGAAAGGATGTTAGTTTGGTAAAATACTATGTCCAACACATGGTTTTGAAGAAAGAGGACATTTTAGACATTTGACAAATTGTTTAGTTTCAAAAACCAAATTAACAATTTAAAGTAATAAAAAATAATTAAAAGTGATATCAATTTAAAAGTGACATTGGTCAAGATGTCATCTATAAGGAATGCCATGGAATCTCCAAGGCTTTGACCAAATCTCCTACTTATAATTAAATGATTTAACGACACTAAACTATTATCGTTAAAAGGAAACCTTTTATACGGCATCTATATAGATGTCGTTAATTATTGTTTCAAATGTTATTAACGACATCTTTGTTGGAGATGTCGTTGTATGTACTTTTCAACGACATTTAAAAACTACATGTCGTAAATAATATGTCGTTAAATGTAGTTTTTCTTGTAGTGAAGGGTGTTTTGGGAGTTTTGTTCTCAATTTCTCATAAGATAAATCCCATTTTTTCATGATATTTTCACAAATTTTGAAAACATATGACATTATTTACCAATTCTTAGGCCAAATCTACTAGATGGCTCATCTTCCCCTCTTTATTGTTAAAATCATACTCAAAAGACCGCCGCAGCAATTAATTTTTTTTAAAATCAAGATTACTCTAGCCAATGTTTATTAAATATAATTTAAAACATTATTAAATCAAAATATTAAATAAAATCAATCTTAAAAAGTTAAAAATTCTACAAATAATTGAAGTATATATTTACTTAATTGAAATATTTATGAACATCTTAAATTTTTTCATCTATTTTTTTACTTAGATTATACATAAAATAATATTAACATTAATTGGGAAGGAGATTCTTAAGTAGGGGTATCTTGAGTTTGATTTTATAACCACGAGAAGTGTTTAGAGAATTTGCATAGCAAGAAGGACAAAAATGATATTAGGGCAAACCACTGGAAATACTTTGGTCATTTTTTCTTTTTCTTTTTTCAAAAATAAAAAATAAAACAAGACAATTGAAAACAAGATAAAAATTTAAGTATTTTTTATTTAGATTATCTATTAGCTATTTTAAAATTGAAAAGTTGAAACCAATAACTTTTAATTAGCAATTTTTAATGGATACAGTGATTTCATTTTTTTTTCCCGTTTGATGAATATGCTCAAGAATCATTATTTGGTGTATGAAACTTTCAATAGTACATCGTATAACTATGGTATAAGGGGTTAATTAGGTTGGCGATCCATAGACATGATAAGGCGAAAAAATCACTTTGGTAGTGTATTTGATATTATCAAACTGGTTCTTTGACGTTTTAAAAAATGTCATCAAACTGTTTTTTAAGAGATGAAATGTCTTCTATATTTTTTCTTCTCTTCATTTCAATGGTCCGAAATTAGGAATATAAAGACTGAAAGTATAAGTAAATATTATTCTTGCGTTAAACTATTCAATAAATGATTTTCTCTGTCCTTTTTGTCCCGCCAACTTTAGGTCAATAAAATAAAGAAGGGGAAGAAATGTACAGAGGACATTTTATGTTTAAAAAATCTATTTTAAGCTATTAAAATGATACTCTTAAGATCATAAAAATATTATATTAGTATCATAAAAAACACAAAGTTTAACAAGTCGTTTGGTACTTTAGTTATAATTAAAGTTTTAAGTTTAAGAATTATAACATGTGAGAACTTTACAATATAACAATTTTTTACTTTTTATTGTACTTGTTGAGAGCTTTATACTATTTATAGTCAAAACTTTACAATTAATTATAATTAAAGTTTTAAGTTTAAAAAATTGTAACATGTGAGAATTTTACAATATAATAATTTTTTACTTTTTATTATAACTGTTAAAAGTTTTATACTATTTATAGTCAAAACTTTAAAATTAAAGTGCCAATCAGACACTAAAAATGATTTCTTTCAAAAAAAAAAAAAAAAAAGAGTATCAAAACGTTTTTTCCCACACGATAATAGCTTATTTGTGGAGCTACAGATCTGCTAGAATAAGTGCTACCATTTAAGGCGTTTTTCGTTTCCCTGAGTTATTTTCGCAAGTGGGGCTTAAAAATTTGTGTGCGCTTGTGAGGAAGTAGTTGGCTTCACGGTCAGACTCATTTATGAAGTGAAATGGATGCAAGTGATGGTACACAGTTTGTTGATAAGAGATGCTATATAAATCAAAGCATTTTTCATCTGTGACATTGAAAAGGTCCTCGATCGTACGTCCGTTGCTTACGAGTCCCTTTTTATGTGTCACGTGCATGTTGTTAATTTGAAATGATGGGATATCTATTTAGAATTTGGACAATTTTTTGGTGCAAAATTAAAAAAGATAATCTGTCCAGAGGACTCTATCCATTGTTAAATCTGTATTAAGAATATGATTTCAACTTTAATTTGACAGACGAAATGTGCCTTAGTGATATGTATCCTCATAAAAAAAATCCATAGAATATAATGAAATGTTGTTTTGTGAGAAGGACATTTTTATAATAAAAAAAGACCAAAATTTTATTTTACAAGCATATTTTTTAGCTGGATTATTTTTTTTACGATCTGATAAGCAATTATGTAATATATTTTATGAATTTTTAATACAAATAATAAAAAATACCACTAAAATTTTAATTCGATGAATAAAATACATGCCTCTTAGTGGAGCAAACATGCTTGCTCCATCATATGAATTCCCTTGTGAAAATTCATAGTTATTAAAGGGGAAAAAGATTGCCTGTTACGTAACAAAGCAGCTTGCGGGGGGGTTGGGAGCAGTTCATGAATTTTAAAGAGAAGGTTTCAAGTGACTAGGCTACCATAACTAGTGTTTAAGAGCACGAGTACACTCAATCATTTTAGGAGTTTTTGGCAAAAAAGAAAAAGAACATTATGATTGGGGGCCTGATCATCTACACTTTGCACTTTTCTAGAAATTACTTTTTCGAGTATTTTCTTTATGCCTGATTTATTGGAGGGAAGCAGATTTACTTGCGATTTTTTTAGGATAAATTACATTAATATCTTTTATGTTTTACCTAAATTACAGAAATATCTCATGAATCAAAACTAAGTACATTAACACTCCTTAGACTTAAATCTGTAAAATTTTTGTTTGAAATGATGAAAATGCCCTGTTTAATCAAGTCGTTGATTTAAAAAATAAAATCCTAACTGTTAATTTGAGAAAAAAAAAAAAAAAAAAAACTAACAGCAACCAAAGCCACGCCTCCCCCAACTCACCTCACTTCTCTTCTCCCAATCCTACCTCTGCTACCGGCTACCCCACCACAGAGCCCAATAACACCGCCTGCCACCTGCTGTCATGCCCAACTCTACTTGCCCTCGTTCTCATCGAGCCTAACCCCGCCCGCCCCCTTTCCATCCAACCCAGCTCCTCCCACTCCCTTTCTTGTCGATCTTAGCCACCCCTATCAACCTGTCATCATCTCACCCAGCTACCTCGTAGGGGTCCCCACCCTATTGTTGGCCCAACCTTTCAGGCCTCCCACCCTGTCGCCCCCCCTCCTACTGTTCCCCCATCCCAAGCCTCACCTAGAGAGAAAGGGTTTTTTTTTTATTTACATTATTATGTTTATCTGATTTTTAAAATTTTAAATTGTTTTTTATTTTTTCTCAAATTTTTTTTTTATAATTTTGTTCTAATTTTTAATCTTTTATAAAAAAAAATAGAGCACTATTGGAGAGTTAAAATTTATTTTGGGGTTTTGTTGGAATTACTTTGTTTTATGATAAATAAATCTTTACTTATAATTTAGTTACTGTTTTATTGGAATTAGTTAATTTTAATTTTGTTGTAATTTATTTGTTTTAATTTTTTTGAGATTGAAATGTGCTTCCAATTAATTTGCATGGTTGTGATTAGTTTGGAGAATTAATTGTGGATTTTTTTAGACTATGTAATTTTAATTTTTGTATTTTATCTTATTTTGGATATAATTGTTATCTTTAGAACAAAAAGAGGAAAAAAAACAATTTATCTTCTATTAGAGTGAAATTTATAGTTATAAGTGTGTACAAATTATTTAAACTCAATTTCAATGTCAAAGAAGGGTAAAATTGCCCTTTCTTACTGCATAAAATAACTAAAACGTTTTATTATGGATGGAAGGGTATTTTGGTATTTTGAACAACATTAACGGTTAACTCACAGTCAATTAACAGAAGAAGTCTCTCTGTAATTCTTTAAAAAATTCAAGGGTTTCAATATTAGTTTTGATAAAAGGGTGTCTATGTAATTTGGATAAAACATAAGAGGTGTTAGTATAATTTACTTTCTTTTTTTTTTTTTAATTTGGACTAGATGATTCGAATTCCACCCAAAGTCAAGTGTGATAATACTACTAGAGTATACCTGCAACTACAACTTAAAAAGTTTTACATGTTGTCAAGTTAATTCAATTGTTAGTATTGTGTGATTAGGAATGCAGAATAATTATTAGATCACAACATGCTATTAAAGATCTCCTATAGATTCGTTGAAGGAGTCAAGGAGATATAAGGTATGCATGATGCATCTAAAGTCTTAGGCATTGGGAAGCTATCAATAGTTTTTTTGTCCCAAGACAACTACTAATTAAGGCAGCAGAAAAGAAGTAAAAAATGATTTAGTCTTGAATTCGTACAATAATTTAGAAAAATTAGTGTTACACCGACTATTTTAGAAATCAACAGAACTTTCGAATTTAACTTTTACGAGACAAGACTAGGGAACACGATCATTAAAGAAACGATAGCTGGGTAGCGTGTCTTTTTGATGAACATGGAAAATCATGATACTTTGAGAAAAATGCCAAAGGCAACTATATATATAGATATGTGGGGAAGAACATTTTGTCTTTGGTTGGAAGTTGTTTTGAAAGGTTTCTGTGGTGAGCAGTAGTTTGTTTGGAAGCTACGTATCAATATATATTTTATATTTGATGTATGGATACGTATTATGGCAGGGTGTATATATATATATATATTATATACATATACGAATACATACAAAGAGAGAGAGATAATGTACGTAGACTCTGTTGATGGGTTGTGCATATGGTTTTTGTCGTGCATGCCCAGAGGAATGACTCTTTCTCAATCATTTGCACGCTTTTCCTCAATGGCTTGTGAGAGAGAAAAGTCTAGGGGTTTGGTTATAGTGTGGTTTTAGGTCCTTAGTCTAGTCGTACTGAATAAAATAGCTTTGCCAAATTGACTTGAGACATTGTGTAATTAAGAATTACACCCAATCTTAGTTGGTGGATTTAAAAAAAAAAAAAAAAAAATTGTTATGGTGGAGGAAGTAATTTTGTTTTACTTATAGAGCATGGTGTTTTATCCGTCGGATTAGGATTTAAATTATCTAATTTGTTACTTCCACGTTAAAAATTTGTAGTGCATAATATCAAAATGCTTTGAGTTGCATATTAGACTGTTAACAAATAAATCTGACCATTAAAACACTCATACTCTACTGATGAAGCATAATTATCTTCTTCACCATAAAAATTAGCCAAAAAAAGAGGCAATTCCTCCGTATTAAAAAGTAATCTACAAGTAAAAAATTGTTTTTCAGCTATTAATTCTATAGAATAAATGGAATTCTTATAAAATAGCTTGGTCCTATAGTACTTAATAAAATAGCTTGCCAAATTTACTTGAGACATTGTGTAATTAAGAATTACACACCCAATCTTAGTGTTGGATTCGAAAAAGGAATTGTTATGATGGAGGAAGTAATTTTGTTTCACTGGTAGAACAGGATGTTTTAGCTATCGGATTAATATTTAAATTATATGATTTATCACTTTTCACGTTAAAAATTTATAACACACCATACAAAAATACTTCCAGTTGCATATGAGACTGTGAAAAAGTAAATCTGGTAGTTAAAAACACTCATACTCTACCAATGAAGCATAATTGTCTATTCCACTAAAAATTTGACAAAAAAAGAGACAATTTCTCCCTATTAAAAAAGTAATCTGCCAGTAAGAATTTGTTTTTCAGCCATCAATTCTACAGCAAAAGGAATTCTTATATTAAAGAAGACTATTTTGCACCACCAATGGAGCACGGATGTTTTAACCAGCAGATTTTCTTTTAATGGTTTGATTTGCAACTGAAAGTAATTCTGTTTTGCGCTGCAAATTTTTAACGTGCATGTAACACCCCTATGTGGGGGTTAGCAGTATTGAATAAATAAAAATAAACTTAGATTCAATATTATTTAAATCCATTAAACAGTGCCCATGGTTCTTTAAACAAAATAAAAATAAAAATAAACATTTAAAATACAAACCACAGTTTTTAGTGTAGCACTAAATATTAAAATACAATCATCATCACCATAGTACAATTCTCAAATAACCGAACACAGCCATCACAAAAGAAATACGAATCTTACATAATTTAGACGAGTTATAATTAAGCAAAGATCTTCCAACACGAAATCAACAGTGTTGTTGCCTATTCCTCGTCAGATAAGTTGCATTGAGTTCCACCTAAGAGATGTAAATATGATAGGGATGAGCATCGACATGCCCAGTAGGGAAAATCATTGCTCACCTTAAGGTTTTATTCATTACCACATTAAAATTGCATAGTTAGTTAATTTACATCATATATCATATTATGAGGTTTATTATGTTCATATCTCATGGATACCATAGTTAATCATTACCAAGTTTCACACTTATACATATATACAAATATTACAATTCATCATTATTCCTAGGTATCCACATTAAATAAAGTAACACTCCACTTATCGAAACCCAAATGGGTGAGCTTGGCCACCCTCCAAACATTCCGAGGGTATTCCGGTGAGGAGATATCAAGCCCCGAGTCCTCACCAAGTCGATTCTTGTACAGTGTGTTCTGGGACTTTCAACCCAAGGAAGCGTCATTACCTTTCCCTTATTTTACCTTTTAGGGTAATCGTGTCCAAGGACGTAACCGCCGCCCTCTTCATGTCTCACCATTTCTCAATGTTCCATCATTATTTATAGAGTCAATTTTCCTAACCATGCTTTCCAACTTATAACAACATATGTTAATTCATTATATTCCTTGCTAATCAATACAGGGCGAGTTCATGTCATAGTTTCATATGTGATTCTCATATAATAACAGTTCAACGTAGATACATATATCTTGTGGTAAAATAATCAATTTTAATTTCATAAAAACCTTACAAAAGATGAGTAATAGAATCCATACCTTCCAAGCTTCTCAACAATCTCTTAATCTCGAAAATTTAATTAACGTAAGCTCCACACACCCTTGATCCTAAGGTGTGCATAAGGACAATTAAAACTCAAGCATAACATATAACCACATCCATAAATGAATTAAGTACAAATCTATATATTTTAGTATCTAATAAGATTCATAAATCACTTAGGATGGTTTTGAAAAGGTTGTAAGACATTCAGGGATTAGAAGGTGAGCAAAGTTGGGTTCACTATCTACAATTAGCACATGGGTTATTGGGTGGTTTACTTAAGGTAGACGGATGGTATACTGCCACTGATAAGTTTACTAGTTTCCAACCCGAGAATGAAAAATTCATAAAAAATAAAATATAACTCCGATTTAGGTTTATGATAGCTCGTTGGAAAGCTTAGAATGTCTACTTTTAAAATATATAAACCAATTTACAAAATTTATTTTCATCTAATCCCAGAATTTCAAGAAAGAGCTATTGTCCATAGAGATAATACAAGGTTATGGAATGTTATGTTTTTCTTAAACCCAAAGCATATTATTCTCATTCAAAATTCCAAAACCATTCCAAAATAGACAGCATGCATTATATAATCATAATAAATATATTTTCATGAGTTTTATACCAAAATCATCATCAAACTATATCTCTAGCCTTTCTTGCAAATAATAAGGAAAACATGCATTAAATATGAAGAAAATACATACTAAAGCCAAGTTTGAATAAAAGAAAACCTACCTCAAAGCACCTTTGAAAAAACACTAAAGTTTAGGTTAAAAATCAAGCTTGAATTGACTCCAAAGAGGCTTCAAACATAGCTGAAAATTATAGTTATTTGGCTACAAAGAGAGCTTTATGCCTTGTGTCTTTAACTAGAAATTGAAGTGAGAAAGGAGAGAATGAGAAACTAGAGAAGAGAGTGGTGATTGTTGAATAAATAGGCATCAAAATAATTGAGGTGCAGAAGATAATTGTAGGTTTATGGGGAAAGTTGTAGGAAGAAACAAATGAGCATTAAAAGAAAATATTATCATGTCTCCCATGGAGACTTTTAGCAAATAATACCAACATAATTGAGGAGACAAATGGGGCAAGTTGTGGAAAAAGATGAAGGAAGCATTAAAAGGTGGTTGAGAAAATATACCAGTGTCTCCTGATAGTTGAAGTGAATTAATTCTAGTCTGTAAGTAGTTGAGTTGAATTAATTTTATGTCTCCAAATGAGAAGGAGGCCACTTAATTGAGCATTAATGTAGCGAGACAAGGTTGGTAGAAATGATGAGTGATAGGTAGGTTTTAAATATTCACTATGGAGACTTGGTAAAAATACTAAAATGATATTTTATTCATATGATTTTACAAAAATCAAACCCGTTAAAATAACAGGTGTTTCAGTGCACAATCACAGCCGTTCAAGTGATAATCTAACGGCTAAAACAACATTTTCCACTAGTAGTAGACTGCCTTCTTTACTATTAGAATTCCCAAAAAAGTAAATAATTTTGACCACATGCAACAATTTAAAAATGCACACTATCAGTAGGAGACAATACCCAAAAAAGACAAAAAAAAAAAAAAAAAAAAGAGATAAGAGCCTTTGATTTTTTTTAGGTGTCCTTTTACGGTAGGACTCAACATAGATAGTGTACCAATTAACATAAATATGATGGTTAAAAGCCAGCCACCTACAGATATGGTTCATTTCCTCGAATCTTGTCATTGATAAAAATCTCCTTTTTTATCGGTAGTCGACAACTTTTCTTTTTTCTTCCACCGCTAAGATAGTTTCATTCTACTGCATAATGACTGATACAAGAATTGAATAATACATCTCAAAATTTTAAAATGCATCATAATTTTGACAGTTTTAAAAACGATGTAATAAGGCAAACGTGTGTAAGCCGTGCACGTAAAACATTTACAGCCGAAAGAAGCTGTCAACACCGATAATGAACAGCACTATACAGCCGAGTTGCAGTTCCTTTGTTTCATAAAATGGATTCACTAATTGTCATACATATCAGTAGGGCCGGCAATACAGGTTGCGATACGACGACACGATACAAATCCGACACGACTTTTTGCAGGTTAGTGTCGAAAAATTTGACCACGGGTCATTTTAATATCGACCCAAAATTGACCCGTCAAAAAACGGGTCGGGTTCGGGTCAACCCGTTTGACAATGAAAATGACTCGTTTCTGACCCGTATTTAATTAATTAAATTTTAAAAAAATAATATTATTTCATATATAATATAAGCCTTTAAAATATCAAACCCTACCTCTCTTATCACTCATCTTCTTGTTGAAGTGGTATGAAACTCTTCTAATTTTATGTTTTTTTTTAATATTATATATATTAATGTAGTCGGGTCATAAGCAGGTTGTGGGTTACAATTGAGTTACCGTTCGCGGGTCATATTTTTTGACACTGTACATAAGAAACGGGTTGACACGGGTCGTGTTCGTGTCAACCCGTATCAAAACGGGTCGTGTTCGGGTTGAGAATTCTCAACCCGTTCGTGTCACGGGTCGGGTTAGTGTCGACCTATTTTTGTAAAAATTAACTCCAACCCGACACGAACCCAACCCATCAACCCGTTTTGCCACCCCTACATATCAGAGATGGGGGCAAAATGTGTTTTAATGGTTTTGTTCCTTATTTAAGTTATTGTTTGTCGCTAATGGCAATATGAAATTAAAGCAACAAGAATATATCTCGCTTGTGTGAAAATTCTGTCCCAAAAAGCATTAACAAATAAACGGCACCGTATACGTCCAGCAATCCGTATTATAAATTTGAGGGAGCATTAATAAACCGGGTCAATTTGACAAATTGTGTTTGTGTTGTATGTTTTTCAATTTTAAGGCTTCTTTTGAAATGTACTATTTTTAAAAAGTATTAAAATATAAATAATCACGAGTATTTTAGATTAAAATTATGCAAATATATGTTATTTAAGAGTATTTTGACCTTTTTAACTTAAAGAAATAATACGACCCAAAAGGAGGAAAAAAAAGGTCATAGGACTATATAGTGGTAATAGAAAAGTGGTATACCATCTAATTTATTCTAATAAACATAATATTATTTAGACTTCGGAAATTATTGTTAGCTACATGGCCATAAATGGATAAGAAAGGCTCATTTGACCATCATGATCAAACTTAGATTTAGTAGTCTAAAGGGGAACATTTGTATAGTTTGCAATAGGGTGTTTTAAAAACTGAAAAATTGAAACCAACCGCCACAAACTAAAAATTCGGAATCATGTCACGAAACTTAGCACGTCGATCAGAAACCAAACTACCTATTTCGCATCAGTTTGAAACAGGCTGACCAAGCCTTTATTTTTTAAAATATTATTTTTATAAAATAATGTTTTCAAGATTAAAAACTTTAGTTACTTTCTGTAAACCGCTAGGTTACTACCTGTAAACTTTCAAGTGACTACTTTTAAATAGCTAGAGCAATGTACCCTAAAACTCACGGAAACCGATCAGTTCCGGTCAAAAACTGATTGAGGTTTTCCCTTCTCGGCTCGGTGCTAGGTCTCTATTTCCACAACTGACCAGTTTCGGTAGAAAACAACTGCCCTAAAACCACTGATTATTAACCAACGCACAACCCTAGTATGTGGGCCTAGGAGACCATCAGGGAAAAAGGGCTATGCTAATAAGAAAATTGCAACCTTGAGGAATAGTAAATTAAGTGGCATTTAATTTTGGTGTCTCCGGATATATGCAACGACTTGTAACGAATTTGATATTAGTTAGTTTTAACAAACTTTTTAGTTAGAAATAATATAAGGTTCTCACATGTTACAGTAAAAGCAAAAAAAGTTCTACAGTGTAAAGCTCTTATTGTTATAGTATTTACAGTCTCAACCAATAATCCTAACTACCATATTAAACACTTATAAGTATGTTTAAAAAGTGCCTCGTTGACCATCTTATTGTTAATTTTGATGAGACACTACAATGGCCTAGTTATACATCTCATATTCCTCTCTCTTTCTTATCTCTCTATCCTCTCTCTGCCCCCCTTTCCCTGCATGCCCCACTCTCTATCTCTTCTTTTCCCCTCCTTGTCATATGAAGCATAGGAGATGAGGCAACCGCATGTCTATAGATCCGTTTAGTGATGGCAAAACAACAGGACGCGATTTTTTGTTATAGCAATATATTTTGCGATAAGTTCTTGCACTTATATACCTTCATATTACGAATTTCAATTTCAGTTTAATCTATATGGTTTCTAAATCAATTGTCTATTTTAACTTGAGAATACTCTTTTTAAACAATGTCATATTACTTCTATTATTGTAATCAAACATAATAAATGGTTTTTGCTTATGCCAGAATTTCACATGTCAAAATTGATAATTGACCAAAAAATGGTGTCGATTGAGTATAGGTAACAATCTCAAGGTATAAAAGTGCAATGTTTCGAAACACAATGTATAATTGTTTAATAATCTCCAAATACAGAGGACAAAAAATATAAAGCTCCCATTAATAAATTGGGTTTCTACATGTAGCTGTAGCCGAATTTGATTGAGGCCTAGACTTGGCATCCTCCATCGTGTTTCTAGAGGAAAATGACAGCCCAATCAGCCGCACGCCAGTCTCAGTATTGTTATTTGAAAGAAAATCTTGTTTTATATTCTGCTTATTTTTTTGTGAGTTTTTGAGAATTGTTAAAAAAAAACTTTTGATAATTGCTATAATTTGTTATTTTTTTGGACCCATTACAAATGTTTGTTGACATGTTTTTTTGTGATATATTTTTTTAGGAAGATTTAAAGATAATCTAGTTGGCTATTAAAAGTAATCAACTATGTTACTCTCCTGCGACAGGTGTCGGCAACTTCAGCCGAATACAGTTGTCCATTTTTGTATGGAAAATGAAAAGTTATCTACCGGATTACCCTTCGATAAAATGGTGCCAGTGATAAGAGATAGCTATATTACTCTCCAAATAATTCATTTTTGTGTTGAAAATGGAAGTAGTCTACAAAATTACTCTCCAACCTCTAGTGCTGGCGATATCAAATCACTGGCGGTCGCTCTTAGCTCCACGGCTTTTGATAGATGGTTGACGGTTATTATTAGGATCGTGCATTAAGAAACAAACTTTTCATTTGCAATTAAAACATTTTAGATTAATGAAAAAATAAACGATAATGCCAATATTTCATATATCGATAATGTTCCTCTTGTTGTTTTCACTAAATGATTATGCAATTGAGCAAACAAGTAATCTACCACTATTGTAACTAGACCCAAAACTAACCCACTTATATTTATTCAAATATTTTTTTTTATTATGTTATTATGTATCAGATCAGATACAGACAATAGTATAACCCTAAACATCAAAACCCTACCTCTCACTTTGGAAGATAAATCAGCTCCGTTATCCTATTTTTGCTATGATGGCTCATGACATTTTAAGCATTTCGATATCAACAGTTGCATAAGAATCTGCATTTAGTAACAGTATCAACAGTTGATATGATGGCTCGTGATATGTTTTGAACTTGTTGGATGTTTTTTAAATTTTAGGACTGGACTTTCTTATTGTTGTGGCATAAAACTCATGTAATTTTATGTTTATTTTTGTGTTATATATATATTAGTGTAGGCGGGTCCTAGGCAGATTGCGGGTCCCAATCGAGTTGGGGATCAAATACGGGTCACGGGTCATTTTTTTTACATTGCACATAAGGATCGGGTTAGCATGGGTCGCGTTTGTGTCAACCCGTACCAAAACGGGTCAAGTTAGGTTGAGAATTTTCAAGTCAGTCGTGTCACTGGTTCAGTTAATGTCGACTTAATTTTTGTAAAAATTGACTTCATACTAACCTAACCCGTTGACGCGATTTGCCACCCCTAATTGTAACCAAATATTAGAATTAGACATATATGGGGTTTATATGCGGATGTATATGATTCTAGGATTAATAATCTAAGTTATATAGTTTATAATCTATGTATATAGCTAAGCATTTTATACATGACAAAACTACAATGAGGATTGTTTCACTTAATTCAATTCATTTTGACAATCATTTATATATAATCTTAATCTTGAAGTGGATTCATAACTCCATATTCGTATCTTGTATCATTTGATCTGCTAAAGATAGGAGTTTCAATGATTGAAGACTCTATTATCAACATGTTAGAGATATAACCTATATTCGAAAACAGCGTAATCCATAAATATGAAATCCATAACTCTCTAACCAAGAGTCATTGTTATCCTCCGAAAAGCATTGTTCATGAAATTAGAAAAGAACAAGGCCTTTTGTCATTTCAATACATATGGTAAAAAAAACGATCTTCCATTTGCATTTACTATAAGTGGAATTTTCTAAATAAGTACAATAATGGAACTTTGAAATAAAATAATTGGAAGATAAAATAAAACTAAGTTCTTCATCTAACTGTGAATAACCTATGGGGATACACATAGTATGAGAGGCCATGGATAAGACTACTAAAATTTGAAGTCTTGTAATACAATATATTATCAACAAAGCAACTTTCAGTCTATAATGGAATGCCACCAAAGTTAATAACTAAGTGGACAATCAATTAGGGAAGAATTCATCTGTTATTATTGAAGTTTGATAAATATATGTCCATCGAGTCCCAATGCTAGCTCAATAATTCTTTAACAAGCTAAGCAAATGTGGTTTATTATAGATAGTATAAAAGGATACGCAGTATAGGTCATTACGCCTATTATTGTGCACACCCACTATCCAATTGAATTGTGTAACGCCATGCATAATCCAACTAGATTGTTGGCTCCAATGCTAGGGTTATTCTGGATAATTCATTGTTTGATTAATTTCAAAAAAATATTTATTCAATTATTTATTCAAATTAATTATTGAGATTTGGAATAATTAAATATTCAAATTTGTATTGGAATAATAAATTTAAGTTCTAGTTGCATTTGAATTTGAATGAAGCATAATTATTCATAATTATTTAAGTTGAATAATTATTTTAGATTATTAATAGAATTAAATGGAATTATTTGAATTGGAATTGTGTTAAATGATGCTATATTATGATTGATTGGAATTTAAATTCCCCTCTGCTTGTGGGTGTTGTGTACTACAAGGATAACATATCTATGGATGGCGTGTCTATTGGTGGAAGGAAAGAGAAAATTTCTCCTATTCTCGATAGACTTTCGATCCTTCTAATCTATTCTTAATCTTATAAATAGAGGCCTTGGGTCCTCATTTATTTTGAGACGGCCATAATGCAAATTTCAAAGAATAGAGCTTAGATCATTTGCTTTTAATGATCCTAGTTCCTCTGCACTATAGAAGTTAGAAAGAGAGAAGCTATGATGCAGATCCGTTGAGTTGTGCCTATACACACAATAGTTTGAAGGAAGAAACATATCATTGAAGAGTTAAAGTTGAGATCTTTCTTTGTTCCGTCAAAAGTACTGTTTTTAGTCATCAACAATACAATTGATTAAAATTCTATTTATAGCTTTTAGCAATCCAAGTTAGATTTTGGATGATTTATAAAATTTTTTAAAATTCTGCTGTATTATCGAATCAATTTTTCTAATGCTGATCTAGTAAATTGCCTTTTTTTTTCTTGAATTTCTTATAATATATTTTGCTGACCTTCAACCTGCCCATTTGTTGGCATACATCTAAAGTTCCACTATTCTATAATGTAAATCCAAAGTCATGTCTTTTAGGTGCATTTTTCAAAATAACCCCGCTTTCCGCACCTTTTTTTTTTTTTTTTCTCCTGATATAAATCACTAGAATGCATGGATTTATAACCTTGAACAATATAGAGGGCACTTTGTTAGTAAAATGACTAAAGAGACAACCTAAAAAAAACAAAAAAGAAAATCTAAAAGGTACACTCCTAAGATTTAGCTAACTCCCACGTTTACCCCTATGTTTTTTTATTATCCAAAAAATATACATTATATTTTTAGTTTATCCAAAGACTTCCCCTAAGTTTTTCAAAAGAATTAAAAAAAAAAACCTTTTTAACTAATATAAGTTTTTGAAATAGCAAAAAATCTCAATAGTTACTATTTAATCATTACTTTATCCATTAATTATATAAAATTTTTAATTAATGAATTTTACACTCAAATAAAATCAATGCAAAAAAAAAATCACTATGTTTACACGATTACAAAGTAAAATCTAACGTGGGGGTGCAACCAGTTTAATAAGTCCAAATTGAACCAGTCATGGACAGCGAGGGAACGAGATCCTGTGTGATTGACTTTTCAAATTTTTTTTATTTTTTAAATGAAATCTATTTTATTTCAAAGTTTAATTTATTTTTTCAAAATTTAATTTCTTAGCTCTTAATATTCAAGATAATGTTTACATATATTGATTATTAAAAGCATTCATATCATTTTCAACAATTTCACTGGTTAAACATTTTCTTTTTTTTCCCGAAAACCTGCGAGTTAATTTAGATCAGTTTAAGAAACATGATGAATGCTTTTTGGATTATCTAACTTATAAGGACAAATGTTGTTTTAATTAGCTAAAACTTCGAATTTTCTTAAAAAAAAAAAAGGTAAAGAAGCATAAATCTAATTTCTGTTTGACACATATTTCTCAAAAGTCTGTTTTTTGTCGAGGGTAATCAGCAGGGGATAGAAAATCCATTACTTAAATGGGAATTTTCAATTGTTTATTTCAGTCCCATTACTAATTTGTCACACTACCAAAATGAATTTGTTGCATGATGAGAAAATTCAATATACACATGCCTCCGTGCCAGCATGCATGAAAATGGACAATTTGTCGATAAAGGGGCTAAAAGCGTCTAATTGTAAAACTTTAATGGATGAGAACCACTAAGAATAAATAACAGGCTCAAGATAACACAGGCGGATAACTTGGGAGTTCTTGAAAATAATTTAAAATTATTCAATCTCAGATTCAACATCGCAGTGCTTATTTCAACTTGGTACGATGAAAAATTATATGAGAACTTTTTTAGTGGGACATATATTGTTGTCTTCGCGATATGTCTTATTTATTAGCAGTTGTATTAGTTTTTTAATGGTTTAATTTATGAGTATTTAAGTTAAAAATTTGTATAGATTATACCATTGAAAAGCTAATCTAACAATTAAAATGACAGTGCCTACTGATAAGATGAAAATACCCGTTCTACTATGAGTTTAGTCAAAGATATTTCACTAGAATCAAGAAGAGAGAAAATTTTCAAATTTGACGGGAAGCCCATTCTGAGAAAAATACCCTTTCTACTATGAGTTTAGACAAAGTTAATTTTGCTAGAATCAAGAAAGAAAATTTTGAAATTTGATAGAAAGTGCACTAATAGGATAAAAATGAGCAATATTGTTTAATCCCATAGGGTTATAATCCCGCTATTAACAAAACAATGAGACCTAATCAAAAAAGTACAGTATATATTAAACTAGGACCTATAGTTATTTGAGTAACGGGGTTATAATTATAATCTTTTAGGGATAAAAAGGATTTTTCAATAAGAATATCTGTTTTACTACGAGTTTAGTCAAATAAAATTTAGAAATTTCTACCATGGAACTCATGCTTTCTTAAGGTAACTCTCACTCTACTTGTTACACCACTCCTAAAATACCAAAAAAAAGTCCCTGCAACCTAAATATTTTTGTTTTTAGTCAAACAAATTCCCATGATACTTGAAAGAAGCATTTTCAAAAAAAAAAAATCGAACTTATTTAAAACTTCAATTGAGTTTGTGTATAAATTAAAAGAAAAAATATGAATTTTGAAGAAGAAAGAAAGCACATATTTTTTATGGGAAGTCTATTTAATGTTGGAATATGGCTCTATTTTTATAAAAGTAAGGTACCATAATTTTTCTTTTTTTTCTTTTACGATGAGGTGTGTAATGAGTTTTTTTTTTTTGGAAATATTTTTGTCCTTTAAAGTAATTTTAGTAATGGGTATTATAGTAACAAGATATTTCTTTAAAAAAGTGTGTAAAGAGTAGAATTGGAGATGTCAATAGAAGCTACTTAAGAAAAATGAACATTTATTCCTTGGTATATGTTATACATAATTTATATAGTGTCTGAAAAGTGTGGTTTGAACTAATTTTAGTAAAAAACACTTTAGCAAGTAAGAGCTTTATAATTTAGCTCACTTTGTTATTAAAACTATAACATATGAGAGCTTTCTCTTGTAGCAAACTAAAGTTTTGGTTGGAATTGAGATTACCGAACACACTATTAATAAACATCAACAAAATCCCCATAATTATTTATATGACTCTAAATTTTGTTAGAAAAATAGTACGCATAGGAAATTTTAAAAATTTTAATCAGAGTATTTTTTAAAATACAAGTTTGACATGCTACATGTATAAATTAACTAGATCTTACTAACTTTGTTTGCTGAAAAGCTCTCGCAATTCGTGAAGAGAAGAACAATCTAGAAGAGCCTCAACTAACTGGTCTTTTTTTATATTCTCTATCCATGATTGAAGAGCGTGTGGGCGCACCACGTACATCTCTTCCTCGGTAACTCTCCTTCCAACCAATTAAAAAAACCCAGAACTAAGATTCGTGATTTATGAATAATAGCTCTCAAGGGACTTTTAGAGACTCACAAACAGAGTGCTCACTCTAGATTTTTCAACTGATCTAAATAACTTATGAGTCTCACTCATTGTTTATAGAGGTTGGGCTTAGGAATTAGTCCTTATCAGATAAGGCCTCAAAAATTTAAATTTGGATCAATATCTAATAAAATAGCATAAAAACACGTGATCAGATTATCGTTCGGTGGGCAGGGCGAACTAGTAAATCGGCCTACCAAACTTACTCCATCGACAGGCCGAACTTAAAGACCGACCTGTCGAACTTATGATAGTTGATCCCTACGAATCTTTTATTTCCCACGCAAGGTTCTTTGGATAAAGCCTCAATTTTAATTCAAATAACCCAATAGAAAAGTTTTTTGATTAAAACAACAATATCTAGATAATCTCTAGGAAAATAAATATTCCTAATAATTCAACAAGTTTATTTTGAATTAGTTTTTCACAAAATTAATTCAACCAATAAATAGACATGAATTATCTGATTCTATCCAATTTCAACCAATCTGATAATTTAATATAAGTCACCAATTTATTAAAAAAAGCACGTCGTATCGTTATAGAATTTATTATGAGCTAGCAACGGGACCTGATAGACCTATATAGTTCAAGCTCCCGATAATTATGAAACCTAATATCCTAGATATACATTTCATAATTATTAACTCTAACGCTACTCCACTAAAAGCTTAGAGTTACACTCTCGAACTATATAGAATTACGAAACCCAAATAGCTAAGTCTCCATGACATATCATAATGTGTTGTATCCCCATAGGATTATCCATAATCGGCTTAAAAATAAATTCTGTCTTACCTTCTCGATTATTTTTCTCATACGTTTCATTATCTTACAATCGAAAAACTTACCATCTAACGACAGTATACTATTCGATTACACCTATGTATCTAAATGGTTAAGTGCTTTAGTTTTTCAATTACAAGGTAACGTATATAAGAGAATATCATTGACTCCTAAAGAGGAGCTATGGATTCCGTATCTATGAATAACAGGTCTATGCTATCAAGAGCCATGTCTCCAACTTACTGGCATGCGTACCAACATAAATTGTGGATGTCACCTTTTGGTACATCAAAAGACATAAGTCAAGACAACCTACCTAGCATCCATCTCAAGATTAAAATACAACACATATAATTATCTAAAGTGAATTGATTTGCTGAGACAGAATTATTAATCTAAATCAATTACACTTTATGTCCCGATTCAATATATCGTCACCTACAACAATGTACCAATGTTTCTATTCGTAGAGTCCACCTCTGATGACTAATACAAACCATCTCCTATTAAAGATTCAGACAACATAACAATCTTTGGATGAATAAAGTGCTCAACTTTATTCCTTCGATTGCGGATCTTATGATTTAGACCGTCACCTTTTGAATTATGTGTTCCACATAATCTGTCCATCATATGCCTGATTCTAAAGGCTTAGATCGACAGTCTCAGACTTTTTTTTGCTAATCATACATTCAACAAATATGAACGTAAAAAGGACAACAATTTGGTATATGAATAAAAAATAAACTCTTTATTAATAAAAATGTCTCCAAAAACATATTATATTTTTACTCCTTAAGGCATACATGTCTAACAAATTTAACATATAATTGTCATATATATGAGGATTAAATTTGTAAATAACAATCTAAATAGGCATAATCAATTAATTTAAATTTGATATCTAATTAAATATTATAAATATTGTCTAATCTCATAAAACATTTATTTTACTAATTTTTTCTTGCAAAAAAAAAAACTCTATCTTGATTATTGTTCATAATGAACACATAAAAGTACACATTTTATATGGATAATTATCATTATTTTATACTATTATTTGTCATTAAATTATTTAATTACGACATCTTGTGTGTTAAAGAATTATTTTGAGTCAATTTCATAAAAACCGTAAAAATGTATATTTTTAGTGTCTTTTAAATTGTTTTAGCTTTGAAAAATATTTGCGTTATTTTATTTGTGTGTAACATAATTAATTTTGGTTTAATTATTTATCTATATTTAAGGTATAGTGAAAAAAAGGGAGCAAAATGGCGTAAGAAAACCAAATTTGAAGCCAAAACACCAATTTGTCCCTTCCATCGTTAGCTGTCATATTGCCTTCCACGTGTTCTTACCCGATTCGCAAGCTTCCTCCACGTTTGCACCTTTGGCAGAGGGACCCAGCCCCGTCATAATGCTTCCACCTGCGCTTAAGGCGCGTTGCACGCTGGCCGTGGGAAGGCCTGCATTTCTCCCACACTCCCACGCAAACATCTCCACAGTGGGGGACAAAATGTGGGACCCACTTTTGGGCTTTGATCAGGTAGCCCACATCCACGTTAAGCCTAGGTACTTCCACAACCATCTACCAATCATATGAAGTCAAAGCGAGAAAGCATGGTACCCACTGGTGGAAGAAAAAAAAAAAAAGTCATGGACTCCACACTAGAAATTCCCATAAAATTTCGCTAGAATCAACAAGATTGAGAATTTCCAAATTTTATAGGAAGTCCTTTTACTCAACCAATCAACTTCGACCATCCTTTTGATATCAAACCTGGACCCGAAAAACATGAACTGAAGATCTTCACACGCTTTCCAACTTTTGACCAAAATAAGAAGAAATGGGTTCGAAGCTTCCTCTTGATGAGATGCCAATTGTCTAAAAAGCCCCTCCACAAACGAACTTTTCCCCCTCATCAGGTAAGGACATTTACGTCAATTTAAAGAACTTAAGGGTTGTACTAATATTCCGAGTCAGCATCCCATGATCGTTTATTAAACACCAACTTCGTGTTAACCGTGACGAAAACCCCAAAAGTTCATTAGACCAAAACACAATCAAAGTCTTTAGAATTTCGCATAGAGAAAGAGAGAGAAAGAAAGAGGAGAGAGAGAATGGGAGAGTGCAGGCCTTTGGGTTTCTTGCTGGGGCTTCCCTTTGCGTTGGTGGCATTGGTTTTGTCAGTTGTGGGTGCAATCATCTGGGTTCTTGGGTAAATTTTCTTCTTCTTCGTTTTGCTTTACATTGCCCTTTTCGATTTTGCTCCTTTTTCTCTCTCTTTTTTCCCTTTGTATGGCTCTCATTCAAATCAGTTTCTTTTTCCCTTTGCTTGAACGGTCGTGATTATCTTGCTTATGCATGACCAAGATTCCAGATTTTTCTAATTAACACTATGTTTGGTAGGAAAGGAAAAAAAAACAGAGGGAGATAACGTAATGGAAAGAAAATAAGAGAGATAGAAAACATATTGCTATTTTTATTTTTTGAAAGTAAAAGATATTCTTTGTTGGATATGAGAGGAAGGTTATAATTTAATGGAAAACACAGAGAGACAATGTAAGGAAAGAAATTTTCCTTCTGCTTGTTTTGTATTCTAATTGAAATTAGAGAGGAAAAAGTATAGTCAACATAAAAACATCATTTTATTCTTTTTTTTTTTTTTAAGATTTTAACTTTCTTAAGATTTTGGAAATATATGAAGATAATTTAGTATTTAACTAACATAAGTACCGTTTATCAAAATTTTCTTTTCATTAATTTTCTCTCTAAATTTGGAGAGGTTAAAAAAAATGGGATTCCAAGATTTTCATCTCTTATATTTTATTTTCCTTCCAAATTAATTCACTCTTTTCAACCAACCTACTAGTTTCTCAATTTCTGTGCAATTTCTCTCTTTTTGTTCTTTTTTTTTCCCTTTCTTGGAAATAGATCCTACAAAAGAGAAAAATGCTGATTTTGGTCCAAATTTTTGTTGAAATGGGCAGGACTGTATTGAGTTGCTTGTGCCCATGTTGCGTTTGTTGCGTTGGATTGGCGAAGTTGGCTATGTCGTTGATAAAGCTTCCATTCAAAGTCATCACATGGTTTACTGAAAAGATCCCGTGCTGATACATTTGATCAAACATTTAATTTCATTCTTCTACTGATTGTTATTATTTTAGATTTTTTAAGACATTTGTATCTGTCGATCTTTGCTTCGGCATTCTTTCTCTGTAGTTGAAATCATCCACATTATAGTTGATCGATGCATGATGAGGATTTCACAGAGATCTTTTTTCCTTTTTTGTAGGAAATATAGGTTGATCATCATGTTTATATTATGTCATCTAGATTTATTATTAGTTGCAGGGAGTCAGAATTTATTTTCAATGGGCCACTAAAAAAAATATCCGATATATATATATATATATATATATATATATATATAAGAAAATAAAGACATTCTTATTAGAGGGGTATAGTTATAACTTCTCTAATAAATTGGGGTGAAACAAGTTTTACACAAAAATTAAGGATGAAAATAAAAATATCAAATACCTTCCTTCGTCCCTGTTCATTATTGAGATGGTTTGAACCGTTCAAGCGAATTAAAAGAATTTGATAAGAAAATAACTAGTTTAGATCCGCATTTTAACATTTTCTAGCCTTAATCTTGCTTATTAGTTAAACATTAGCATTAAAATTCTTAATAAAGGTATAGATTGGTAGTCTGGAATAAATTAATGTTTATGGATCAATTGTTGGCTAGCTACAGCTTGCCTTGTAGACTTGTCCATCTTATGAGACTTGGTTTGAGATCTCTTATCTACTAAACTATTATTTTTATTAATAAAAATTTCTAAGAAACCATCTTGATGGTTACAACTTATAGGTTTTGACTTTCTAGAAGTGTCTAAACTATAATTTTTTATCCTATTATTTAAAAGTTCCGAAGAGAATAGGGTTCCTATTCTTAATAAAAAAAACTTTTTTCCATGAAAAACAAAAACCATTTATTACAATGAAAAAAGGGGGGCACCTTTTTTTTTTTTTTTTTTGTGTATATAATAAGCGTAATGTATATTAATATATTAATCTTATAAAAGAGAAGTGATTTCTACGTGACTCCTCTTCCCACTGCACAAAAAGAAATGCAATTAAAAAGGGGGCTTCTTTATCTAGGTATAAAATAGTGATAAAAATTGAACTTATACTTCGTTAGACAAATGCATAAGCTTTCGATACGGCAGACAAAACATGTTAGGACATAATGACACGTCATGATTTTTTATGGATAAATATTAAAAGAATTAAATTGTGGGTTATTTTTGTATCAACCTAAAATTGACATGCCAAAAACTGAATTGTATTCGTGTCAATTCGTTTGATACTAAATTGACCTATAGCTTAACACTTTATTATTTTTTTTTAAAAAAATATTTTACCCTAATATATGTAATATCAATAAATTGATACTAACTTGAAGAGCTAGACCTTTTTGGTTACATTGAATATGGAGAATCTGAGGTGATAGGAACTGTTTGGTGCACAGTGGTAGAGTATTGCAGTTGATAGATCTCCTCAAAGCAATGGGTTGAGCTTATAGTGAATTCCAAGTCTCTCCCAACGTTTGAATATTGTTCCACTTCCTCCTGAGAGATAGGTAGCGTCTTCATAGATTCCACCTCGAAGAACGAAACTGAAGCTTAATGTCAACGCTGCAGTTAAGACTGATTCTCCATTTATTAGGATCGGGGCTATAGTTCGTATAACTACCATGCTTACATGGTCGTTACTTAACTGCTTAAACATACATCTATTTAGATTACATAATTTTAGGAAACCTTGTATTTTAAAATAACTTTACTAATTAATTTTTAATGAAAACTATTTTTACTCTTTGTTGCAACAGAAATTAGTAACATATTATAGTGGTTTAACAATCATCCCAACATACATACATATTGCTCTCTTCATACCTCTTAGTCCATTCATATTTCTTTCCTTTCCTTGTGAGAGCCATGAGTGGTGTTGCTAAACTATTTACAATAATATACATGCAAAACTATACTAATCAATATATATAGGGATTATTATAGACCATTTCCTTACACATATATTAACTCATAAAAATACAAACTTTAAATTAAGGGATTAAAAGAGAAAGTTTAGAAATTTTTACCCTTGGAGAATCTTTCATGACAAAAACTCTAAGAAAGCAAATTTCTCCTCCTTGATTTGGCCTCTAAATCATAATTGAATTTTAGGCCAAGGTTTCAAAAAACCTAAATTGTTCTCCCAACCTAAGCCGGTATCAAAACTATTCAATCCCTAATAATCATACCTGGTCATATCTTCCAACATATAATAGCTTTTATCTATAGGTAATTGGTAAAAAATAGTGGATCCATCTCCTGTTTCTACCCAATCTCTAGTTTTAGGACTTAACTCATCATAGAAAATTCCTTAAAGATGATCCCAAGAAAAACTGTAGTAAGGGTACCTATCTAGCAAGTCTTTATATTTCCACTAAGCACTATAAAGTGGTTCTAAGTGTTTTTGATAAAAACTTGTAATGTCGATGAATTTCCCAAAACATTTTTTTAATTTTTTAAAAAAAAAATATTTTACCCTAATATATATAACATCAATAAATTGATACTAACTTGAAGAGCTAGACCTTTTTGGTTACCTTGAATATGGAGAATCTGAGGTGATAGGAACTGTTTGGTGCACAGTGGTAGAGTATTGCAGTTGATAGATCTCCTCAAAGCAATGGGTCGAACTTATAGTGAATTCCAAGTCTCTCCCAATGTTTGAATATTGTTCCCCTTCCTCCTGAGAAATAGGCAGCGTCTTCATGGATTCCACCTCCAAGAACGAAGCTGAAGCTTAATGTCAACGCTGCAGTTAAGACTGATTCTCCATTTATTAGGAGCGGGGCTATAGTTTGTATAACTATCATGTTTACGTGGTTCTTACTTAACTTTTTAAACATACATCTATTTAGATTATATAATTTTATGAAACATTGTATTTTAAAATAACTTTACTAATTAATTTTTCATTAAAACTATTTTTATTCTTTGTTGCAACCGAAATTAGTAACATGTTATAGTGGTTTAACATTCATCCAAACATACATACATATTGCTCTCTACAGACCTCTTGGTCTATTCATACTTCTTTCCTTTCCTTATGAGAGTCGTGAGTGGTGCTGCTAAACTTTTTACTATAATATACATGTAAAATTATACTAATCAATATATATAGGGATTATTACAAACTATTTTCTCACACATAAACTAACTCATAAAAACACAAACTTTAAATTAAGAGATTAAAAGAGAAAGTTTAGAACTTTTTACCTTTGGAGAATCTTTCATGACAAAAACTCTAAGAAAGCTAATTCCTCCTCCTTCTTGATTTGGCCTCTAAATCATAATTGAATTTTAGGCCAAGGTTCCAAAAAACATGAATTGTTCTCCCAACCTAAGTCGGTATCACAACTATTCAATCCCTAATAATCATACATGGTCGCATCTTCCAACATATAATAGCTTTTATCTATAGGTAATTGGTAAAAAATAGTGGATCCATCTCCTGTTTCTACCCAATCTCTAGTTTTAGGACTTAACTCATCATAGAAAATTCCTTAAAGATGATCCCAAGAAAAACTGTAGTAAGGGTACCTATCTAGCAAGTCTTTATATTTCCACTAAGCACTATAAAGTGGTTCTAAGTGTTTTTGATAAAAACTTGTAATGTCGATGAATTTCCCAAAACATTTTTTTAATTTTTTTAATTTTGAAATTTTTTAGAGGAAAAATTTTCAAGCCAAATAATACTAGATTAATCGAATTCCCAGATTATTGGAGTCACACAGAACACACTTAAAATTTCTAACTTTCTTAAGCAAAGGTTTTAGCCTTATGATCGTAGGATCGAGTCCCAACAGTGGCCTTTTTGACAAAATCAAAAAACATGTTGCAATTACCTAAGCTTATAAAATAAAAGACAAGATGTTAAGCTTTTCTTTATTCGGAACAAATAAAGTAGTGAGTGAAAAACATCCGCCTTTTTTTAATTTTTAATTTTTTGAATTTTTTTTGAATTTTTGAATTTTTTAATAATAAATTGTGACGACCCTGCCTTTTTGGGCAGTCACTTAACTTTTTTAAACATCATTTCTTAAACATCAATCTTACTTACTTACTAAGAAAAATATTGAAATAATTTTTTTTCTCTTTATATCCTTTAAAACATTCTAAAAAACTGTTGCGACTTCTGTCACAATTTAAGTTTAGTCACCGCTTAATACTTAACTTTAAAATCATTTTAAATCATTTCTTAAAACTTAATAAAAAAACGTTAACTGAATCGTAACTTAAAACTTATTTTTATTATTATATAAAATATTTCGTAAAATACATATCTTAAAACTTTGAAAACATTTCATAAAACTCTGATTTTCTTAAAACTTTGAAAGCACTATATTAAATAATGGAAACCTTTTCTTTGAGTATCAGAAGCAAATAATGGTGGTATCCATACCTAAATCTTTGCATTTGTCCTCCACAGCATCCAGCTCTTCTAACAAGTCCTACTGGTCACCCATAGGAATACCTACAGCATGAATAAACTTTTAATGAGCTTTCACTCAGTAAGTTCAAACAAAATCTCACAAATCCTCATCTCCTTCACTTGTTCTTGCTTTCTTACATGATTTGGAGGTTGGAATTCATCAAAATTTTGAAAGGAAAATGCCTAGAGGGGGACGGTTTTCTTTGGGAAGAGAATGGAACATTTTTTTTTTCTTCCTTTCTTTTTCCTCCACATTCGCTTTTTATTTTTTAGTTTCATTTTGGCAACTTGGTGACTTATCAAGTTTAGTTACCATTTTGCATTTATTAGGGTTAAAGCTTGTTTAATCTTGGCAACATATGATTGGCCACATTAAGGGGTATTTTGGTAATTTTTCACCAAATTTGATGACTCATCATTATCATTTTGCTTAACTTGGCAATGTGTAATTGGGCCACCCAAGGGCTTTGGTGGCAAATTCTCATTCATTTTAGTGTCCATGGTGGGTCCCTCAAAGACTTTTTACACAATCCAAATTTATACTGACAGTATTTTTTCTATACTACCGGTATCCTTTTGCACAACCTCCCATACTTATTTTCATCCATCACATAATATAATTTCAATTTTATCTAACTTTGTACAATCTAAATTTATACTGACAGTATTTTTCTTATACTGTCAATATGTTCTCTATACTGCTACAGCATTCTTTATTCATTCATATTCTTCAAACAGTATTATCTCTAGACTGCTTTAACTTAAATAGTCTAATTTTTGTACTACTTAACTTTAAACAGTTCAATTCTTACACTACATTACTTTTGCAGTGTAATTTTCATACTGCTTAACTTTATCAATGTACTTCCTTACATTGCATTATTCTAATACTGTATAATTTTTTATATTATTATACAATATTTTTCTTAAACTGTATTTTTGTCTTAATATAATCCTTAACTCATTGCATTTTTAATATACTTAAAATGCTCGAGTGTTACATAAACACACTAATTAAAACATGCAAATAATTAAAATAATATTTACAGAGGACATGGATAGATTACTCACCTGTTTTCCTGCTTAATTTAAAAATATGACAAAATGATGACACCTCCTCGACAACAGAGCGAAATTTTTTTCTTATATCACCTAAAATAATTCTTTAAACGCTGACATTTATAGTATAAAAAGGTTGTTGTATCCACAAGGAAAAAGGGTTTTGAAAGATTGAAAATTTTTTATTTAAAGTGAAAAGAGATTTTTCAAAATAAAACTTAAAAGAAAATAAATATTTTTGAGAATTTTAAAATAAGATTAAAATGGTAAAGCTTCAAGAATCCCTTGTATATTTTATAAATGATATGAAATTTTAACTCAAAATAATTATCTAAAACATTTGATTTATTACATCTTTTCTCATTAATTGCAAGCATAATTACTATTTCTATAAGTTAACCTAAAGCGATAATATAGCAAGCTATGATGCAGTAAAGATTTTCTTATAAAAAGTAGTAAAATAATTGCCTCTCATTAGTAATCTTGTGCACTAACTATGAATATTATAATCGCTAGTACTACAATTATAATTAACATAATTCTCAGATAGAAAAGATAATAACATATCAAAATTAATATATTTTAATGGAATAAATTTTTGCATTAATTTCGGTAGAACATCATCTTATTAAATAGTTTAAGAATACACTATATCATCCTCTATCGACAATAAATTAAGCATTACTAAGCATATATTATGCCACTTCATGTTTATAATGCAACAAAAGCTTAACTTAATAAACTGGCATAATTTTTGTCTTATTAATATTAGTTATACAACACAATTCAATACATAAAAAAAGTATGACTGAATTTATATAAGAATTGGATAGCATAACAACAAAAACAATAATCACTAAAAACTTGAAAATATAATCTATTCAATAAAAATATAAGCATTACAAAACAGATATTGAGTTAAAAACCATACCAGAGTACTACACATGTAAGATTATCTCTCTGCCTCACTAGACTTTCTACACTAATTTAGACATTATTTTATTATTTTCAGCAGGGTCGAAAGAGTACCATAATAGAATCTTCTCCTAAAAGGGTACTGCTAAGCTAGAGAGCTCAACAATTAAAGGAAGAACTAAAAAAGGGAGGGAAGGGAGAAAGAAAGGCCAAAAATGCCTTGGGGGGTGCCGAATGAAGGGGGGAGGCAACCTCTTTTATAGTAGAAAAATTCTACTATTTGAGATTTTTTAATATTTATTTTTATTTATTATTTTATTTTATTTTTTTTATTATCTTTTTTTTTATTTGTTTCGCCCTTCGGTTGCGTCCTACACGGATGCAATTGAAAGGATGAATTCTTTTCTTTCTTTCTCCATGCTGATCCGCGCTTAGCACTGTGCATGATTTTGCAGGTAATCCAGTGTGATGCAGTTCACGAGCGCAGCGTGTAGGGTCGATTTGGAGTGTCGGACGCATGGGAACAAGCTAAAAAACGACTCGAATTGAAGACAAATGGTGTGGAGTTAATGGGGCAGGTCGAACCTAGCTGGAGCTAACTCAAGCCGTAGGATCATTCGTGGTAATCCAATCGCACAACTAAGAAAATAGCTTACCATAGGCGCGCTGCGTCAAATCATGAACTAGGTCAGAACAAGTGGAATCCATGTGAAAGGCCAATATCTTTTCGGCGGCGCAATCCAACGGTCATCCTTTTTCATTTTTAATTTCCTTTTGATTTCTTGTGCATTTTATGTCCCTTTTTGCCCTTCTATTTTTCTCCATTTTTCCTTCAAACTTTAAATCTAAAATTAACAGACACACTAAAGTTTATTATTTTACAAACAAAAATATTTACAATACTTTTAAAAATATTTATTTTAGAATTAAACACACTAAAAATAAATAAAAATTTGTAAAATTATCAAACCTTAATAGATAGACTATTTAAGACTTGGAATATTTTTTTTTTTAGAAATTACTGAAAATATAATAAAACATATTTACAAACTTAAAATATTTTTAAAACTCAAAATAAAATTTTCACATATTATTTTTATGGTTTTAAATATTTACAAACTAAATACATATTTAACACATCGAAACGATTTTAAAAATTACCAAAATATTATTGAACATAAAAACACATTAAAAACATATTATTAGACATATTTCATACTAAGATACAAAAATACTTATTAACATAAAAATACTATTAATTAGAGGACTTAATAAGAAATAAAAATATAAATAAATGATTTTATCCTTAAAAGTATACATTTTTGCTGTCTCATTAGTGGTCATTTAAAAATGATTTAATATAAGGTTTTTTTTCTTAATTTTCTCTTTACTGAGTTCATTTCCCTTTGGCACCCTTACATCGCGACATATCTCCCCCATTTTTTTTTTGTTGCATGTGCTCAAGAGGCAGAGGTTCCATCTCCTTGCGATCTTTAACCCGTCTGCTGCTGTTCGCCTCCTATTGAACCTCATCGTCGGCGCATTGATTTCGGGGTTATCATGAGGTAGCCAAAACCCGAATTTTTTTGGAATTCATTGTTCCTCTGCAATTTAGTTGCTTTGTCATTAATGGTGTTTAATTTTTGCTTTGTGATTCTTTTAAACACCAACGTTGACCTGAACTTCGACCTTATATAGTATGGAAGTGCCTTTAGATTTTGTCTTATTTGGATGTTAGTGTGTTTTTCTGCTACAATTCCCAACCCCTGTCTTTTTATTTGACATCACGTAGGCAGTTGGCTAAAATTGATTTAATATTTATATATTTGG